>CAIGRN010010627.1:0-19189 GCA_903798345.1 Fraxinus anomala | reverse complement strand
AACATGTTTAGATCGAATATTATGACTTACAACTATAACAGATAAAGGCACGCACACGGTGCTTTTGGACTATAATCCAGATCGTTGTGGCAAAAACAAGCACTTTCGTTGAGAACTTTTTGTCCCTCCAAAGTAATGCATCTGTCACTTGGCCACCGCCAAAGACTCTAGACGATTTTGTTGACTAGGTTGGGGCTTGCGTTGGCCATGTCCTCTATCAAAGATTGATTCTGAAATAACAGCATAACACGATCAAGAGAATGAAATAATAACTTAATAAGAGTAAAAAGAAATCGAATGTCTCCTCAATGATGATCTGCCATCAGCCATCTTGAAATTTATAGTTTTAGAGGAAAATATGGATACAGAAATGGTTTGTATAGATTCTCTCTCTGCATGTGTTGTAACAGCTAAATCTTGAATACTTTTTTTTTTTTTATACCCAGGTGTCCACCTTCGACGACTAATCCTGAGGTCTGCGATCCGATCCCTCGTCATAGACCAAGTAAACCGAGGGATATGGCCCAAACTGGTCAGGGTCCAAGAGCCCCCCCTCACCGAACGCTAAATCTTGAATTCTTGAATGTAGTGATGAGTGTGATGGTGTATTAATAAGAATCTTGAATTCTTAATAAAACATTGTATAATAAAGTGTATATTTTGTTAATTATTTCTACAATTTTATTGAAAGATAAAATTTGAAAATCCGTGATTTTAGATTGAGATTTTTAAATAGTGCAATACGAGGATTAGATTAATCAAAAACGTCGTGTTACTGAAATCAATCATTTGTAACATAGACTTGAATGGATGGATATAAATGCAACAATCAAGAAGAGATCAAACATCAATGTTTATAGCTGAAAGGATCAAAAGACAGATTCTGACTCCCGCTTGAAAAAATAAAGGTATTAATAAAATTGAAAAAAAAAAGTATTGCAGAGAGGTCCCATTAGTTATCTCATTGCAACGACCCAAGTAGGGTACAATGCAGTGTAATTGCTGTTGAATGCCGCGCCATGAGCTTCATTTCTTGGTTTCTCAGTAGTGTTCTTGATATATTGCACCAAATTCTGCCCTCCAAGCCTGATCATCGTCATGCTGGAGTGTTGTTGTATCATGGTGCATCATATCGGAGTCTTCCCGGTAGAATGGCCGCAATGCAGCCTCGGGCAATCTGCTCTCTGCCAGGTACTGTTTCATAGTGATCATCTCCATCTTATGCTTTCTCTTTAGTTTCTCTATCTGTTTCTTTAACTTGTCATTTTCTTCAATTGTTGTTGTATTCTTCTCCTGTACAGATGTAAAAAGGATAATCAAAAAACACGCTATGGCACTATGATATCTTAAAGCTGTTAAGGAACTAGCACAGCACGCTCTAAGATTACAACCTCACGTGTCTCAGCACATGTACAAAAAACACCCCCTTGAAATCCTTTATATATGACACATTCTCATTGGCAAGACACGTAAATTCCGGATTTTGAAACGAGGACAATAGGATAACGTGATTAAAATTAATTCTTACCTCGGCAACTGAAGCTGCTTCCTCTGCTTCTCTCAACCTAACAAGAAGTTCACCTGCAGCATGTACAGCTTCTGCTGTGTCTTTAAGCTGAATTTTAAGACTTTGATTCTCCTTCTTCAGTAAATCCCTTTCCCTCTCTCTTTCCACCCTCAAAGTGGAAAGCTCTGCTGCAAGGGACTTGGCAAAACGAGAGCCATGACCTTTCTCTCCTGCTTTTTTAGCTGCCCTTTTCACCTCTGCTATCCCTTCCATAATTGCTCGATGCTTTCCAACCAAGTCGTCATACTTCTCCTGCAGTTCAGTATAATGTTCAACCATTCTAGCATGCCCAAGAACAGATCTTTTTAGTACATCATCCAATTCCTCTGTGCACTTCTTCTCTAATCTCAATTCCATCTCCACCTTTTCTGCTCTTTGACGGATGGACTCAAGATCAATTCTCAATTCATCAGTCAATGAAATCCACTCGCTCTCCATTTCCATCCACCTTACTCTTTCCTTCTCGAATTCTTCCTCATTATTACCTCGAGCATATGTGCTGCTTCTCCTCAACTGGATAGATTGCAACAACAAAGAGGATCTAAGCCTGTCAGTTGATTTGTTTGCTGGTGTTTCAGCGCATGGCTTTAATTGGCTCCTAAGAATTTCAATTTCCTTGAGAAATGCTTCCCTCTCTTTCACGTCAAAAGACTTCTTCATGCAAGAGTCTAAGTCCTCATGGACGTCTTTTATTTCACACTTCTCCTTTATAAACTCTGGCTCATGATTTTCATCGTTATTCCATTCCAGAAGCTGGGAACAATAACCAAAGATCCATAAGGACATGAACCTTAGATATAGATGACTGAGGATTCAGCAAGTACAGTTACTAACCTTATCATGACTATTTAGTGAGTGGCATTTCTCGTTTTCATGCTCATAGATTTGTGGCAGTTGGTCCTTCATGTCACTAAGACTAGAAGAGTTACGACTTCCACCGTTCTGATCATTCGTGCATTTATATTGCTCTAACTGCAGTAGTAAATCAGGGTATCAAAATTGTGGTATCTTGATATAAGCATGTCACACAGTTTACAACAGGAAAAGAATCTATTACCAGTTGGTTTAGTTGCTCAATTTTAGCTGCTTGCTTCCTACAAATGCTATCAAGCTCCATCTCTCTCTCCAAGGCCAGAGCTAGATCATTCTCTGTATCCTGTTAAAAAGGATAGAAATGATTTTTAACAATTAAGATATAACCTAGAATTGCATCACAAGCAATTTCTGACAAACCTTGGTTATTTGAGTTGTCAATCCATTTAAACTTTCTGACTTATCCGCTGGTCTCATCCATGTTTCCAAGCCATCCTCAACGTCCTTAGAAGCAGCACTTTTGCATTTCATGCACACAAAGGAAGCAGATGATTGTCCATCTTCTGGCAAGGTTTGAGCGGAAACATTTGCCTTATTGATTGATGGACACGAATTGAGTGCCAAGTGTTTAAAAGAGAAGGAAACGGATGATCTAGTTGAAGCCGAGTTCTTCTTGTGACAGTCAATTATCTGTAAGCCTCTGTGCAGGCTAGCAGCCAAGGACTCTGTGGTTCCTGGAAACATTCGACTTGACCTTAAAGATGAAATATTCTGATCACATTGTTGGTGTGACTGCTGCAACACATCCAGATTATTGGAAGATTCTATCATATCATCCTGATTGGGAGGAATACTTGACGAGAAAACTGTGCTTCCCCTTTGGGAATTGGTTATTTTTGGACTCTCAGATAACAAAGGATCTTCCAGGACTGCGAGCTGATGGCTTCCACTGATTGACAGGCTCCTCCTTGAAAGAGAATTGATGGCCATTGATTTCTTGGAAAGGTTATCAGGGTCAGCCACTGATACAGTATTATGTGAATGTAGCAATTCTGTTTGAGTTACTCCTGAATTTATTTCTTCATTTTCACTCTCTTCTGAACAGCTTAAATAATGTTCACACGTCAAGTCTGCCTCACTTCCTTCCGCAGAGTATAATTGGGAGCATTCTCCATTCTCAGAACTATTTAAATTATTAATCTGAAGTCCTAGTTCTTTCACATCTTCCTCATTGATGCATATTTCTTCTTTAGAACCATTGTCTATCTGAGGTAAGATCAGTGAGCGGTTCAGGCTCAATCTTAACTGATTCAAGCTTTCACGAGCACTTCGTCCTTTGAAAAGTCCTATGTTGCTCCTGAATGAGTTGCACGAACTGAACTTGGCTCTTGTAAGTTCTTCCTGCATTAAATCAAGGACCCATGAATGAATTAAATTAAATGATATCTCCACCGAAAACAAGTCAGGAACACATAAAAAGGTAGAGCACCTTCAGCTGCCGAATCTGATCGCTTAAATCATTAACGTCATTTTCTGCTATCTCATTAACTATAGGCTCATTCTTCATGAGCTTTGCCCTCTGAGCAAATCTGAGTGTCCTCAAGGTTTCACCATTGCACCTAGATAGAAATAAAACAAAAGAAAGAGAGACGATAAGAAAAAAATGGGCACAGTGACGTATGATCTGCTACCTAAAGAAACAATGAGAACCTATATGCTCATGAAATAAGTGGAAAAGATAGATCCAAAAAGATCAGAACCACCACTATCATTATCTAGTCAAAGAACATGGGTTTCAAGATCATAGAACATCTATTATTTTATTTGTTTAAGAAAAGGAAAATTATATAGTTATATACTTGTTATCCGGAGTGATGGAACAGATAATGGAGAGTTTAGCATTGCCGCCAAATGATTCTCTCAGCAGATGAGTTAGACAGGAATCTCTAAATGGAATGTCATCAGATTTCCCATTATGACTTCTTTCTGCAACGATATTTACCAAGTGCCTGCACAAATTTCAGAGATATGAGCAAATCTTACCAAATTTGGTTATTTCACATGCAACCATGAACTAATACCTGCAGGATAAGATTTAAGATAATTTTAGCATAACATATTTGTCAATGGTCATTAATAGTATATTTAAAAACTATCTTCGACTTCTATAGCATCAATATGCTTGTTAATTGTTCATTCACTACAAAATTCTATTTTTAACACCAAAAAGATCTTCCAGAAAGCTTCATACTTGGGGCACTAGTTGCTTTCAGCATAAACAAGACAGATAATATAGATTTCAATTAATTTTAGTTAACAGGTTTAGGGATAATGTAATATAACGAAACATTAAGTGCAAAAAGTGAAAGGAAAGAACAGCATCAGAAAACCATGACAACTGAAGATAACCATAACCAAAAGAAGCATTCGATTGTTCATTACACATACCCAAGTTGTTTCATGGACTTCTTTATGTATTTGCCTTCTTTCACGTGCTCTTTAGTAGCACCATCAAGCACATTTCTCTCAAATCCAGCGAGGTCTACCAAGCTGATTCTGCTAGTCTTAGAACTACCAAAGCACTTTGATGTGGACTCCTGAGGCATTGTATTGCAAGAAAATGAGCCATTGTTTGTCTCTCATTCTTTTAAAAATATTTTTTTTTGACATACTATTTCCAACCATACATTCACGCAATAAAATATTCTACACGTACTTTTTAACCACACATTCTCCAAAAATTCACTATTCAAAACAATGTTTTTCCAAAAAAAATGGTGGGGCTGAATGAAGTATTGATTTTAAAATTTGAACTGGATGTCAAACAAACTGATCATATTAAAAGAAAGAAATATATTAATCAAATGTCCTCAAAAGTTTCCTTATAGTATCTTAAATGCCATGAACTGTAGAATAGAAGAAGGTAACTACAAAAGATTTGGTTTTTTCATGTATTAAAAAAAAATGAAAGATTTTACCACCACATAAAATTAGATAATTTTTAAAACTACTTGAAACTACTGCCATATTACCTTGCACCAGGACTCAATTATGCACGTAAATATAATATGGGATCTTGAGCTCTTTGAATTTATCCTTGTAGCTCCAACCTTTCTACTTGAAAGTCCCTGCAGCATAAAAGTAACTTAAAGTGATCCTGCAAAGTACTCAAAAGAATTTCTGGAAGCATACATTGAAATGACACATAATACAAACACCCACTTAAACCAATTTAAAAGCAAACTAAATATTTAACTTTCAAACCCTCGTGTTAGATACCTTGATCAAAATTTGGGTGACATCCTCATATCTGGTAACATACTCTTCGGTCAAATTCTCAACATAAAATCCAATTTTTTCATCGTTCTTTATCTGGAACAGTTCAACCATACCAAGTTAACCATAAAATATACTTGAAAATTCACTTAAGCACTACCAACACGAAAACTGCTGACGTTTTTTCTGTCTGGAAAATCACCTCTAGATTTCTCTGTGTCGGATCAAGCAGATCCCCAATTTTCTCATTGTACACCTGCAGCAATAGATCATCCATAATAAATTGCTCCATGCAGTAATATAAAGGCCAACGTCATTTCATAAAATAAATACACAAATAAAACTGTTACCTCAAGAAAGGAGCACCGGCACTGATAATTTATCTGTTTACCATCAGAATTCTCTTGGTCCTGCATGAATTATACAGACAGACACAATCAATGTCAGATTCACACAAACACTTTTTTCTTCTCTAACCAGAGGAAGAACTATAATCTACCTTTTGAATCTCAGAGAATAGACTCCGGAAAATGCGCGGGACAACGCCCTGAAGACCACTGACTGATGGACCATCCTCAACCATTGCACTGGGGGGTCCCCACATTGTGTAAGTCTTTCCACTCCCAGTCTAACAATAATCAACCAAGATTTTTCTTTTTCAAAGTTTACACGATACACAAAAGAAAGCAGCAAAATTAGTTATGTGGCCAAAACTACCTGTCCATAAGCCAATATTGATGTGTTGTAGCCTGCTAATGCATCCTTAACTAAACCGGCACCAACTAATTGATACACATCCTCCTAAAATCACGGAACCACAGATTTATAAATCAAATTAGATCCTTTATGTTTTTATTCAATGAAATGGCCTTAAATTCATTAACATGTCCTCTTGAGGATCTTTGTGTTAACAAAAAGGACTGTAGGTTAAAGTATTCATTGCAACAGAATATGCAAAACAATGGAGAATTTCAGAAATAATTCCAAACCTGAGATGATTTTGAGTCTAAAACTGAATCAAATGTGTAGGTTCTGTCACCAACTGATACTGAATCCTTAGAAACTTTCCTAACCATTCCATCGCCACTTCCAGGGCCATTAGATGGGCTGATCCTCAATACAACCTACACATACACACAGAATCATATACACTTGAAATTAACACAACCTAAACAAATAGAAAAAAAAAAGTTAAAATTTAACAATATTCACCATCTGAAAATATAAAACCGATTAGAATTAATTAAATTTGGCATACCAAAATTATCAAAACAACTCCGAGCACAAAATCTATCCCATCCAGTATTAACAAATATAATATTCAATAACATTAACTACGGAATTTGTAAAATTATAGTAATTTTATAATACCTTGACTGGTGGATCAGGATCTGCAGGTAATTTTTCCTGGGAAAGAGATGAGGTGAATTCTTCCGTATAGCTATTGACTTTGGGTTCAGTTTTTGTATTTTTTGGGAATGAAATTGAGGCCGACAAAGGGGGGTCATTAATCTGGATGTTGGGATTCATCGGTGCAATGTTTTCACCGTTCAATTTGGACCTTGAACGGTGGTTTGAATTTATCTTCTGCTTTGATTTGGGAAGTAAGTTCTTGAACGGTGAAACGGAAGCGGAGATGCTTCCCAGGAATCTGTTCTCTGAGACTTCAGATTTAAACTTCATGGTTATCTAATTCGTTACAGAAGTTTGTGCGTGCTAAGAAAAATTTTGCACCTGAGAGAGAGAGAGAAGGGTTTATTTTGAATGCTGGGAGAAGAAGTGAGTGAAGAACGTTAAAAGAGTCGTAAAATGTGACCGTTGGGAAATGCCTCTGGAGCGTTTAAAATTTCAAACCTGTATGTAATGACGAAAATGACCTTCCATAATCTTTAAATCATTTTGGATCACAAAGTTTTAAGGCTCATTAAGAAGCTGGGCCCGCTATCAATTGATCTATAAAGAGTTCTCAACTGGGATAGGCAAGATGGAAGAAATAAATGAGAAAAAATGGTAATTACCATACTTTAAAATAATCTTTTTAGAAATATCAAACTTTGAGAATTTTTCAAATTTTAGGTCATAATTTAATATTATTTTCATATAAAAATAACTAATAATTGAATTCTTTAAGATATATATGTCACCCTAATGCGTTGTTATTAAAGGATAATCGAGATTTATCTATCTCCTCATATTTCTGTCCTAAAAAATAATTAGACAGTTACAATGTGAACCAATTTTTAGCTCACTATAAATAAAGAAATCGAAAACCTTGGAATTCTTCATATCATACATGCACCCGATGGTCACAAAAAAAATCATTGATTAATAACTGTTAACATATGGTTGACTTTAACCTTATTGTTTTGATAATAACAAACAAATTGTCTTATTTATTAACAATTGAATTTAAGAAATCATAATCTTTAAAGCATTCTATGATAAATCGATTGATTATCTTCAAAAGATCACAATCAAGACTATCATTACAAATCGGACTCACAAAGAAGATCAATGTCGAAGTCAAGTCTTTCAAGCATTTAAGACAAAATACTTCAAGACAAGAGTTTAAACGCAAAACTTTAAAAAAAGATCAAGACGAGAGCTTAAAAGTCAAAATTCAAAGAAAAAGATCGAAATAAGAGTTTAAAAGCTAAACTTCAAAGAAACATTGAAGACTAGACTTTTTAGATAAAATGTAAAGGTACTAATATTTTGATTTTTGGCAATGAATGATAAAAGTTCAAAAACTAATTTATGCACCAAAAATGTATTTTGATATCACTTGCATAAAATAATTTGATTTAAAATTGATTTTCAAAATGATATTTGAACTTAGATCATATTTTTAAAATATCATTTACCTTGAAAAACTAGTTAAAACACTTTTCAAGAAGCCCACGTTATCAAAACATTCGGATCGAACCAAAAGAGGCCAAATCGAGAAAACCAGTCTAGCAAATCGATCAACTGGACCGTGACCAAAGTGTCATCCGATTGGCTATAACGGTTCAAAATTTGACCGTTTTGAATTCTGTCCTTTTTTTTTTCCAATGGCTATATTTTTCTGGTCGATCGATCCCCATCCGAATTCATAGAAAGTTTTGCAAATTGTCCTTTATAAATATATTCTCTTTTGCAATCAATGAAAGGTCCTTTAAGTGCATAAAAGAGAAAAGTATTTTGAGTCAATACTTATACTTACACGTCATTTATTTCTTCTACTTGTTCATATAAAAAACTTTGATTGATTAAATCAAACTTAAATTATCATATTTATCAAAGTTTTCTCATCTAACAATTGAACTATCATTTATTGATATTCATTGAAATGTTAGTTTCTTTTGGTACTTAATTTATTGTTATCATTTATTAAAAGAGAAATATCATTATAAAATCATTTCTTTAAATTTTTTGGTCATATTGAGTGGTCTCTTGAAAACTCAATATTATATAAAGATCGGTGTTCCTTGTTAATAAATCATCAGAAGCATTATAAGAGTTTGGATTGTACCATTAGTCAATCAATATAGTGAAAAGACATTGCTTATGACGGAGAGCTTGATAACGGATGACGTAATTATTAGTTTGAATCAAACCTCCATAAATATATCATTTACATAATCTCCACTCTTTTACTTATTTTTTGCTTATGATTATTACTCGATTGACCAACGTGTCTATGATTTACTTAATTTGAAAGTATTTTTTGAAAAAGTTTCAGAAATCAATTTATCCCCTCCCTTTTTAGTTATTCTTGAGATATCAATAGTCACCCATCACAACTTCTATTAATGATTCCTGTCTATTTTTCCTGTTAGATAAATATTTACAACACAATATAAAAACATTTACTTTTGATCACAATACTCACAGTAGGCATCTATTGGATGTATTTCTGTATTGTTAATTAATTTGTGGATATTGATGTCAGATTTGAACGTGTACTTCGTTTGTGAATGTATATATGTGTTCTTCGTGGTAATCATTATATGAATCAAATTTTAATCACGTATATATTTCATATTTATCTTTGATAGTAACGCTCAGTGCCTCCATTTATTTTACACAATAAAATCAGTGTACTTTCATCGCCTGTACAAAGCATTACGTTTGTGACATGCCTAAAAAATATGGAAGATGTGACAAACGTAGGATGCAATCAAACAAGAACTAGGTTGAGAAAGAAAGAAAAGAAGAAGAGAGGGGGATAGAAGATTTAGAGAGAATAATTTTCATATCGAAGTTTTGTTTTATTACAAATCATAAGCACGTTTATATAGGGTTTAAACTAATCCAATTTAGATAAGCAATATTTACAAAATAGCAGCGAATTTATCAAATTTAAGTAGGAAATATATTATGTGTGATTTTACTTATATGACTGTATGAATGTGATTGTGTGTGCATGAATGAATAAGATAATTGCGTCTTGTTAATAAGTTTAGAAAAAAAAACCCGGTGAGAAAAAAATACCAATAAATGCAAAAAGAATACAAATAATTTGGAGTAATAAAATGATGCTTCATTAAAATCTTGTCATGAAAATTCAATGGGACGAATGAAAAATAATACAGATATTCCCTCTAATTTCAATAAGTGAAGATTCTTGTATCAAGCGATCCATGTCTTGTATTTCAATGTCTTCAATATTTTAATTTCTGATGAAGTATGTCTCATGTTGTCTGTATAGTCTTTAAAAAATATAGTCTTTAAAAAAAAATCGTCTTCATACGAGATATTTATCAATATTTGATGATTGTAGTAACATGATAATTCAGAAAATAGTTTTTGTTTATCTATTTGTGATTCCCATACATACATAGTATAATTTTAATGGTAAATGTCTTGTATATTATGGATATTAATCACATATAAAATATGGTTCATTAAAATCTTATTAGGGAAAATTCTATAGAAAAAATCATAACGAATGAAAAGACTACATTATTCTTTTGAATATGCTACAAAAATTGCATCTTTAAAAGTCCTGCCAGGAAAATACAATGGGACAAAACCTTGGTTAAGAAAAAAAGAATACAATGCATATTTACTCACCTCGTGATAATATCACTTGAATTATATGTTTCAGGTATATTAAATCTTTCAGGGATAACATTAATAGTCATGCCATATGACTTGCGTGTAACCGTATTTCAAGTTCCATGCATTGTCAAGATTATAAGATACAGACATATAATTTCATCAACCACAAAATTCACTATATTGAGAGTCGTGTATTACATATTACGACTTTATTTTTCTTATTTATGTTTCGCATAAGTATATACATTTGATTTTCGGATTATAGGTCCAGAAATTTCAAGTTTCTCTAGTAAATTCAATTTAGGATTGTGTTCATTTTATTTAGCCAATCATTATTTCGATCGATATATTTTGACGCTTTTATTTTGATTCCTCGTTATTTATAGTATTATGCAGTACATCATATACAAATGTGTTGTTGACAACATTTTCTTTTCGATTTTTTTTTCTTTTCTCTTGACAACATAACTTATTGAAATATTTCAATTTTCGACATATCGGGTACCTGAACCTCTTCCTGGAGTTTTATAATTTGTTATGTCTAAATACTCATCAAGAATATATACCTCTTTAATGGGACTATCCTTACTAATTGTTCCATTTTAGTTTGGAGATTTTTATTTTAAAATCGAATATTATCATACTTCAGGCACGACATAAATTTTTCAAATATACTATTAACTAATTATTCTCTGGGACGTTTATTCGAGTTGGAACATTCAAAGCTGATGTGTGAGATTTTATCGATCTCTTTGGTCAATAAATATATCTAAATGAATTATCTTTCAAACTTCTGATTCGAATGATATTTTTGCAAGAATTTATATAATGATGCTTTTGTACATTATTTTTAACTTCTTAATTCATCTCCTAATACTAAGAGAATTAATCAATCAAATCGACAATCAGCAAATCGCTTTATAAAATATCACTCATTATGACTTGAGATATTGTATAAGGGTTCAAACTAAAAATTTATTCTCAACATTCTTTAGTTTTAATCTCAGTGCAATGTGGTGGATTCATTGTACATATATTGTACAATCAAATAATTAGTCGAAGAAATCAGGCTCTGACCATATGTCAATTGTAATATGGAGAACTATGATGTTTGGCATGATGTGTAATAGCATTCCCTAAACAGAATAAGAAATACTTTGTTCTCAATGAAATTAATTAGAGGCGTTTAAAAAATAATATTATTTAACCATTTATCGACATCTCAATTAACACTTATTAAAAAATTGAGATTTGGGATTATTAGTATTAACAAGATATACCATCTTGATTGTATAACTTAAAATTATGTTTATAATTTGAGCAGTAATTTCGCAACTTTAGGTTGTACAATCATCTAATATATGCATCAAATTTATTAGATACAAACCATATTTAGATCATTAACGTGAAGGGTGACGAGGCCATTTATCACCCTAATTAAGTTTCAGAAATATAGGAAATTCAGTCCCTATTTTAGTTAGTGATGACTAATGATCAATTTCCAAGAAAGAGAACAAACATTATATATGATTTCATTGTATTGAAGAATTTCTAGTTCTTCATTGAATATCCATTTTGAATTTTTTTAATTTCGTATCATTATTGAACTTGTGATGATCCAATTGTTCACGACAAATAATAATAAATTCAGTAATTGAACTTCTGATTCAATACGATGTTTCAAATTTGAATAACTATTTAATCAAACAAAATACATAATTAATTCTCGAAAATATGATTAACTACGATATAATCATATAAGACTCAATGTACACATGACATGAATTGTATGTTTTCCTTCAAGAATAAACACAAATTCATAAATTACACATATGATATATTTTTCGAAATATGTGCTATTTCAAGAGCACGTTGTAATTTACTATTACTTCTTCAAGAGCAATATGTGAATATTGTTTTAAAATATTAAAAATTATAATTCATACTCTTCAAAAGCAAATAATATTTTTTTGAAATATTAATTATAATATTGTGTTATTTCAAGAACAACAACAAAATATTTGTAGTAGATAGATCTGCGAATAATATTCTTTTAAAATATTAATAACATTGTGCTACTTCAAGAGCAATAAAATAATAAATTATTAATTTAAAGTTTATAAAATAGCATCTAAAAATATTTACTCACATTTTGATTCTTCAAGAACACCAACAAATTATACTTATCAATACCATAAAATAATATTTAATCAATTTATACAATGACATACATTTTTTTCATACAAAGATAATAATCTACATCATCAACTCCATCACATAATTACAAGATAACGTTCACTTTAAATTTAATATGCAATTAAAAATACTATAAAACATTACTTTTAACAATTATCGTGCATAATGAGATGTAAAGAAATTCAATTGAATATGAATCCAAACAATTATTTACGGATTATTTTTTCTACACAAATCCCATGCAACTAAATTTTAATGCAGGAAAGAAGTTATTATGTTACAAGACATAGAGCAAATTTTGTCATAATATTCAAGTAAACTGCAAATATAAGGGATTTTCAAAATTGAATGCAAGACATGGAATATTCTAATTGAGTGGAGACTTGAGAATTTGGGTGCTGAGACGTGTAATATTAAAAAAATCACAATGTGAAATTGGGAAAAAAATTTGGTACAGAGTTTCGATTGCTAATTTTTTTTCTTAAAAAAATAGTAATTAAATAACAGCGTTCGTGCTGATAACGTGTTATGAAATAAAATGAATAAGAAGAATATAGAGAATAAATAGAGAGACCGTATTCATATGATTCAAAATGAGAGTTACAATTGGAATGAAATAAACTTTTTAAATTAGATAAGACTTATCTATATATGATAATAAGACTATATAATTATCAATATTTATCTTATAGTTTTACAACATAAAAATATATTTAGAATATTTTTAAACTGAAAATACTTGATTTTTGCATAGAATAAATTTATACCTTATTTTTATTAGAGAATTTTAAAAACATGGTTTCTTGTAATTTTCTCGTTCTAAATTTCATTTATAATTGAGATAATTAGACTCGAACCTAGAAGTATCCCTGGAAATTGTTCAGGTCATCTCTATTTTTTATAAATTTTCTTATTTTGAAAATATTATATATTAAATAATTTAAATTATTTTTATGGATAATTAGCACATAACATCCTCATCTTTCACAGTTATTGTGGAAAACATCTATACTTTTCAATTTTTGGCATTTTCACTCTTATTTTCACATTTCATTGTGCAAAATGTCATTTTCATCAATTTTCTTAATTAAAAATTGTAAAATGATGAATATACAATTTTATTTAAATAAAATAAAAAGAAAAAAAATTAATTACAATCATAGTCTCATATTTTTTTAAAAACACAACAAATGAGTCCCAAAAAATATTAAAAGGATAATTAGCACATAATATCCACACATTTCACTATTATTGTAAAAAAGTCCCTAACTTTTATTTTTTGACATTTTTACCCTTAATTACACATTTGATTACGCAAATCATTATTTCTATCTATTTTCATCTAACTTCTCAATAAAAAGCTATGAAATGACGAATATATCCTCTTATTTAAATAAAAAAGCTAAACAATTAATTGCAATCATAGTCCTAATTTTTTTTAAAAAAAATTCAAACAAGTCCCCAATAAAGTATTAAAAAATTTATTTTTTAAAAGTGCAAACGAGTCCCAATTAAATGTATTTAAAAATTAAAAAAAAAATGAGTCCCAAATAATTATTAAAAAATTAGAAATTAAAAAAATATTATTTTTATTTAAATAGAAATGTATATTCATTATTTCACGGTTCTTTATTGAGAAATTAAATGAAAATGATAGTTTGCGCAATCAAAAGTATAATTAAAGGTGAAAATGCCAAAAAAATAAATTGTATGAATGTTTTTCGTAATAACGGTGAAATGTATGGACATTATTTACTAATTACCCTTTTAATAAGTTATTTGAGACTCATTTGCGCTTTTTTTTAAAAAAAATTGGGACTATAGTTGTAATTAATTTTTTCTTTTTCTTTTTTTTTTATTTAAAAAGAAGGGTATATTCTTCATTTCATAATTTTTAATTGAGAAAATAAATGAAAATGACCTTTTGCGTAATGAAATGTGAAAATAAGGATAAAAATGTCAAAAAAAAAAAAAGAAAGGTAGAGACGTTTTTCACAATAACAATGAAAGGTGGGGACGTTATGTGCAAATTACCCTTATTTTTATCATCAATTGTAGGGAGGTTTCTCCGCTATTTACAAAAATGACTACTACATTCGAGGAAATTAGATCTAATCTTGTAATTACATTAAAAAGATAAGAAAAAATAGGCGAACGAAATATGATTTCAAAAAACATTGATGAGCACAAAATCTTCCCAGTCGAAAAGACTAATGATGATGCAGATCTGGTTAGGGTGGTATGGTTCGATGGCGACACTATGATTTTGCTATGTTTGGATCACAGAAGTAGAGTTTGTATGTAGATAGAGTTGTTATTTGATGAAGTGAGTAGGGTCAGAGTTAGTGGTGGGTTGGCTTTGTGCGCTTGTGGTGTTTTTTGGGACTGGATATGATGAAGTTGCTTGTTTTGCTGTCAGTTTGTGGTGATTTTTAGTTGTGGTAGTGGCAGCGGCAACGGTAACAATACCGGTGATGATGGCAATGTCTGGGTTAATAACATACAATTTTAAATAATGTAGCAACAATAACACAATGTAAGTTACAAAATTCAAAGTAACTACATTTGTTGTAACATGATTAAATGTACATTAACATACATTATAATATTGTAACTTATCAAATGTAAGGTTTCTAAAAAAATTATGTACGCATCAAAAAAGTGTAAAAAAATTTGTAAGATACAAAAAATTACATACAAGCAAAAAATTATAGAAAATTCAGTGTCGTAAGAAGTGCGCCTACATGCAAAGTGTGGGCACAACGCCTCACTTTCTTTTTTTTCACACTTTTTTTCCCTTTTTTTTTTTTTTTTGCACTTTTTTTTTAGAAAAAACTAAAAGTAAATTACAAATATTGGGGCCCAAACTGAGGCCCAATAGCTAATCAAAATATACTAAAAATTGAGGCCCAATAACTAATCAAAATACACTAAAAATTGAGGCCCAATACAAATTCAATCATACTAAATAAAGATGAAGGCCCAAATGGAGGCCCAATACCAAATCAATTACTTAACCAATACACACCAAACCGTAGCTCGTCTCTGTAACTCTGTCCACTGGTGTAAGGCTAAGACAGGTGGTGCCAATTTATTTATGGTGGGGCGGCGACTGCGACTGTTGTATCCAGTGGCGGGTACATGTGGGATGGCGGCACTAGGAGAGGTGGATGTTGGTATGGTTGTGGCGATGGAGCATCTGCCTTGGTTGCGGTCGTAGGTGAATGGGTGATGTGGGACTGGGCGTGCGGCGACGATGACCAGGAGTGGCGGAGACTGTTGTGTAGCGTCGGTTTACTGCGTGAGGCAGTGGCTGAATATATATATATATATATATTTTTATTTTTTTTATTTTTTTTATTTTTATTTTTTTTTTTGTTGGCGGTGAGATGGAGGGGTTGGTTTGGTTGGAGTTTCGGATTTTGAAGGAATTTCGGAATGAATTTTAGGTGGTGTGGAACAATCAGTGACGGGTTTGCAGCTTCAGGCAGTGTTTGGTGGCCGACGGCTGTATTGGAAGTCGCCTGCAGGCAGCGACCGAACGTTAGGTGGTATTGATTTTAGGTTGAAGGTATTGCAGCTAGCGATTTGGGCGAAGGTGGGTTTTGTGGTTTGTTGCGGCTGTTTCAATTGGTGGTTATGGGAGAGGGTGATAAGAGTTGGCGGTAGTCGGGTTGTATGTATGAAGGTGTGGCTGCATGGTGAATGTTTCGGATTTGTGTTCAATTTGTGACTGTCTCAGATTTTTGCTTTCAATTTCAACAGCGATTGGATTTAGGATTTTGGCCTCTCACACCAAATTTGATGTAGAACAGCAAAGAATTATTACTGTAGGATGAAGAAAAGAAGCTGAGGAAGAAGAAGAAAAGGAAGAAGCCGAGAAGAAGAAGGGGGAGGGGGAAAATGTGGCAGCCGCCAAACGCAATTTTATTCAATCAATTCATCAACTGTCTAAGTTACAATATGAAAACCATATAAATAGTAAAAACCTAGCTAAAGATAGGTTTGGGCCAACCCACTACTAAAAGACCAATAATAGAAAGCATAAATGACAAAGTCCAATAAACATAAAATNTGGAGCAAGTTCCATGATGGGGTCGAGATCGAAATCGGGATAGATGAACTTGATTCAACAAGCTGAAGACGGAGGCCAAATGTTTCACTATGAGACCACATAGTGAAACCATGCATGCGGTCACATGCATATTAACCGAAACAAAAAAGGGCCTGAAGGCTTGGCCTATGCGACCGTATAGGATAAGTATATGTGATCACATAGGCATAAAATTTGGCAAAAATTTACATTTTTTTGTGAATTTTCAATAATTGATAGAATTCCATGTTTAGTCAATATCCAACCTTATTTATGAGATTACGCACGTTTTTATCTAATTTCTAGAGTTTGGTATAAATACTAAAAACATTCATTGTTAAGAAACTTTTGACAAATTATTAATTGAGAGGCTATTGCTTTCCTTCTTCCATTGAACAATCAATCGAACTTATCAAGATCTAAATTGTATGGCGTTCAAACATCGGATCATGGGTTCTTCATTGTGTAATCAAGGGGTTCAACGCATCGTCATTATCGTTGGGTTTTTTGGTTCACCTTATTGGGTTCAAATCCAAAACCGGATATAATTGGCATTCTTGAGTTTTGCATCAATCTAGTTGTGGGTTTCATAGTCATCGTTGCTACGGGGTTCGCATCAAACAGGCAATAGTATCCCTTCACGGTAACCTAAACCTAATGTCATCCTATACGATAACTTTTAATGTGAAAAATAAATGACTAAACTGCACAATAGTTTTAACTACAATAACAATAGAGAAAGAACACAATACTGAGTGGACCACGTCTGAAAGTCTGTAAATATTGAGATATGTCAATTTATCACTTTAGAGCCACCACTATTTGTCGTAAAGTCTCCAACAACCGTAGGAATCAATCAACCATGATCGAATCCCGAACAAGGGAAGAATACTCACCCAGACATCGCTATATAACTTGAAACAGAAAACTAACAACACCATAATGTCAGAAAGAATGTCAGCAGCTAACTATCTTCAGATGTCGTCGCAAGAAAAAGACACACGTGCCTCCTCCATGCTTCGCCTGAACACCTCATGCGCATGCCATCCAGCTATGTCTCCACCTGCATGTCTTGAATATGGCCTCTGTTTCACCACCAGGTCTCTGGATTGGCAGAAAATTACGAAAACGAGTTCGATTTTTAGGCAGTTTTCTGACAATTTTTTTATTTGTTTTTATGCTTCATTTCAGCTTGTTTTTAGGTCGATTTTTGGTAAGTTTTTTAAGGTAAATCTACCACCTTGAAGCTTTGATGCCAATTGTTGTAGAAGCTTGCTCCAAGGATCATCAAAACGGTGTTTTCAGTTTCACGTTACTTTTCTCTAACAAACAACCAATCCAAATGGCTCCAACCCACAACCAATATATTCACCTCGATTGCTCCTCAATCTCACCAACAAAAGATAAGATAATGGTGATGATTTGTAAGCTACGAATGCACGAGAAAAATAATGAAAGAAACATGAGATGGAGGCTAAAACATAAAGAAAGACACTGATTTTTCTCTCCAAGCAAGCTGTCAATTTTTCTCCTTCAAACAAACAAATCACACACAAAACGGTTAGGGAAAAGACACCATATATAGATGTTAGGTTATGCTTTATTTGGACTAATAAAAAGCTTAAATGGGTCAAGATTCGAAGTCATCCCAAAGGTAATATATAGGCCATGAGCAACATTAATTGTTTAAATTACTTCCAACGGTTCACATTGTATTTGGGTTGAGCCTTTGGACTTTGTTGTTGGTAACAATTTAATCAAATGTTTACTTTATAGCTTGGGATTCATTGGGTATCAAAACCCAATAGCTATAGTGATTACGCCCAAAGAAAAAAGCGGTAGTTGTAGTGCAGCTTTGGGGTGTCGTATCCACAAGGAGATGAAAAATGCTTAAGGGGTTCCAAAAAGGAATGAGTTATCGTCTTAAATTTGTAATAAATTCAATGTTGAAGTAGCAAAGTTAAAATTAATGATTTGAAACAGTGAAACATCGGAATTTCCCCAGTTGGATCGAATCATTTACATCAATTACTCAATTTTATAACTCAATTAGAGGTTTTCATCCCGGCACTCTAATCGGAAGATATGACGTTACAAACCAATTCAATTCAAAAGTAGTTCTAAAATCTAGCCTTTATACAACGCATTCGCACAATTTTATTGAAATCAGATTCAAAGATCGACCATATACTCCAAGC
>CAIGRN010010596.1:0-27326 GCA_903798345.1 Fraxinus anomala | reverse complement strand
GTAATAAAAAATATCTTTCAAAGTATAGTGAGTAATCGAAGACATATTTTCTTTGGCATGTTGTGAATTACGCACATGCGCATTCTATATGTCATGTCACCAATTTCGTTAGAGTTGAGTAACTAATGTCATGCCAATGAATTACACCAGAAATTTCAATAAATAGTTGAAGATAAATACACGAGTTTAGTTATTATTGGAACAATAAACTCGTGATTGACGCATTCTAGCACAACCATTTTTCTTCTTTGCTTGTTGATAGGGCNGAGTTGAGTAACTAATGTCATGCCAATGAATTACACCAGAAATTTCAATAAATAGTTGAAGATAAATACACGAGTTTAGTTATTATTGGAACAATAAACTCGTGATTGACGCATTCTAGCACCACCATTTTTCTTCTTTGCTTGTTGATAGGGCAAAAATAAGTAGCTTAACTAAATACACAAGTTTAGTTATTATTGGAACAATTAACTCGTGATTGACGCATTCTAGCACCACCATTTTTCTTCTTTGCTTGTTGGTAGGGCATAAATAAGTAGCTTAACTAAGCCAACTACTTCCACTACGAAGTACCGCTTTTCTCTCTCTTACGACTCTTTGTGCGTCTCTCTCTCTCAAATCACGCACATGCAGACCGTTGTATGTCTCCACGTATGTATGTATGTATGTATGTACACTTCACTGTGAGCCTACAGTTGAAGGAAGAAATCTATTGACCTTGGTACTGAAGAAAAGAACTTTTGAAAGGAAACTTAATTTCTAGGGTTTTGGACAGCTCAGAACTGTTAAATTGGGATTTTTTTTGGATTAGCCAATGATTGTTTGTTTTATTTGCTTTATCATCATTTACACGAAGGATGGAAGCCTCTGTTGATGTGATCCTCTACATCCGTACCATCTTGTAATTTTTTGTTGAAGCTCATAACTAAGCAGTCGTCTGTTATACTTGATTAATGTGGATTAGTTTCTGTTTTTAGGAGTATCTTTTTATAAATTCTGCGGGATTTTAGTTTAATTTATAAAGTTGTTGTGGGGGGAAGGCCAGAAATAGAACTGATATAAATTAGGGGAAATGGCTGATCGTAGTAAGAGCAGGATACGTTTTAGCAGACTTTACTCATTTTCGTGTTTGCGATCGTCATTTAGGGATGAACATAGCCAAATTGGGCAGAAGGGTTTTTCAAGGGTTGTGTATTGTAACGAACCTGATAACATAGAGCTGCTCCAACTTAGGTATAGGAGCAATTACGTCTCTACAACCAAGTACAACGCTTTTAATTTTATTCCGAAGTCATTGTTCGAGCAGTTTAGGAGGGTGGCAAATATATATTTTCTTGTTGTAGCTTTTGTTTCATTTAGTCCCCTGGCACCATACACAGCCACTAGTATTCTCTTCCCTTTGATTGTGGTGATTGGAGCGACAATGGCCAAGGAAGCAGTCGAAGACTGGAAGCGCAGGAAGCAGGTTTTATTTTTATTGCTTTTCTGAGGTTCTCTTCGTATTGCTTTCGTTTTTCTGCCTTTTCGCGTACTTTACACTTTAGTAGTTTTTGAGTGCATATTTAGGTCGATAGTGCTACATTTTAAAACTACTCCAGTGGCTGTGGTCACAATCTACTTCTTAAGCTTTAATGTTCTGTTTCTGTTTTCTGTTGTAGCATGTTGAGGTTATTGCACATTTTTATAGTTTTCGACCTTTTTACCATTTTATCATTTTTTTGCTATATTTTTCTATCAGTTGCCAAGGTTGTCGACAATTTAAAACACTCCAAAGAAGATGAGCTTGTAATAGGTAAAAGAATCAAAGACCTTGTGGTTTGGGCAAAATATGAGCTATCTAATAAAAGTACAGAATTTAGCTTCTTTATTTCTTTATACTTGGAATAGAAAGACTGATAACAACCACTTCAAGCTTGCGACTTGTTTTTAGCCATCTGTACTTGGTCCACATATGTAGTTCTTTAGTGCCTAGCACAAAGATAATGTTGTTAATGAAATTAAAAAAAGGTCATGTCCTTTATCATTCTGTAAACTTATTGATTAGCACAGACTTTAGCAGCATATCTAATTTGTTGAGTTCTGTTCTCTAAAGCTCAGCACCACAATCTTCCATTATACGTGCTTTTGTTTGCTAGATTTCTAATTTTTATTTTATTTGTTCTTTTTCATATGGCATAGCTTTGTGTATCTTGATTCATTAAATTCTTTTCAGGATATTGAGGCCAATAATAGGAAGGTCAAAGTTTATGATAGGAATCATAATTTTCAAGAAACCAGGTGGAAAAAATTACGAGTTGGGGATCTTGTGAAGGTATATAAGAATGAATATTTTCCTGCGGATCTGTTGCTTCTTTCATCAAGCTATGAGGACGGGATTTGTTATGTGGAAACTATGAATCTAGATGGAGAGACTAATCTGAAGGTGAAGAATGCTTTAGATGTTACAGCTTCTCTGCATGATGACGATTCTTTTCAGCAATTTAAGGCAGTTATCAAATGTGAGGACCCAAATGAAGATTTGTATGCATTCGTTGGAACTCTGTTCTACAATGGTCGGCAGCATCCTCTATCGGTGCAACAGATCCTTCTAAGAGATTCTAAACTGCGGAATACTGATTATGTCTATGGGGTGGTTGTTTTTACTGGTCATGACACAAAAGTTATGCAGAATGCTACAGACCCTCCTTCCAAGAGGAGCAAGATCGAGAGAAAAATGGATAAAATAATATACATCCTTTTTAGTACGTTAATTTTGATATCTTTTATAGGATCTTTCTTTTTTGGAATTCAGACTAAGAACGATATTGTTGGTGGAAAGTTAAAGAGGTGGTATCTTCGACCAGACAGGACGACTGTGTTTTATGACCCAAAAAGAGCAGTGCTTGCTGCATTTTTTCATTTCTTGACTGGGCTTATGTTGTATGGGTCTTTGATTCCAATATCACTGTATGTGTCCATCGAAATTGTAAAGGTTTTACAGAGTATATTTATTAATCAAGACCAGGATATGTATTATGAGGATACAGATAAGCCAGCACATGCAAGGACTTCCAATTTGAATGAAGAACTTGGTCAAGTTGATACAATCCTTTCTGATAAAACGGGGACTCTGACATGCAATTCCATGGAGTTTGTTAAATGTACGATAGCCGGCATAGCTTATGGTCGTGGCATGACAGAAGTAGAGAGGGCACTAGCAAAGAGAAAAGGGAAGGCAGTACCTGACTCTGGAAACACTTCCTCTTATGTTCAAGGGTCTAGTGATGGCCACACAGACTCGGGAAAATCAATCAGAGGTTTTAACTTCAAAGATGAACGCATTATGAACGGTCATTGGGTTAATGAACCTCATGCAGATGTGATACAAAAGTTCTTTAGAGTGCTAGCACTCTGCCATACAGCCATTCCCGATGTCAATCAAGAATCTGGTGAAATTTCCTATGAAGCTGAATCCCCAGATGAAGCTGCCTTTGTCATAGCTGCAAGGGAACTTGGCTTTGAGTTCTTTGAAAGAACCCAAACTAGCATCTCTTTGCATGAATTTGATCATCAGAGTGGCAGAAAGATAGACAGGTGTGATCACTTTGAAAAAAAAATTATGTTCATTTCTTTCTGTATTTCGTATATTGTGTTGTTAGCACGAAAGAGTGAAGATACTATTGATAGATTTGGAATTCTTAAGCCTAAACCATGCATTTGACTACCTACTCAATTAATTCGTACCTACCATTATGGGATACAAGGCTGTTTAAGTCACTGCATCCTCACTAGTGCCAGCCCCAGTTTCACGAGTTGCCTTTCTTCTTAGCACAGAAATTGCATGAATTTGATCATCAGAGTGGCAGAAAGATAGACAGGTGTGATCACTTTGAAAAAAAAATTATGTTCATTTCTTTCTGTATTTCGTATATTGTGTTGTTAGCACGAAAGAGTGAAGATAATATTGATAGATTTGGAATTCTTAAGCCTAAACCATGCATTTGACTACCTACTCAATTAATTCGTACCTACCATTATGGGATACAAGGCTGTTTAAGTCACTGCATCCTCACTGCTGCCAGCCCCAGTCACGTCCTAGTGCTTCAGATAGTCTGTCAACACAACTGCAGATCGTCTATGCAATGTAGGATATCTGTTCTAGACAATGACAACATACACAAGCAGGCACCAGCAACTACCCAAATTGCTTGAAACCATGCAATGAAGTAGTTACATGGTCAACCGATGTGGCCCGTGGAATATTTCACATAACACCTATATATGAGGTCATGCTATAAGTTTGGGAACATATGGTCTTATTTGTTGGATTTTGGAGTAAACCAACTGTTGGGATAAGAAGCTAAATGATCAAAATAACGTGTTTTGACTACAATGGTAAAAATATACAGCTATCTAAATTAAAAGAGATCAAGATTCTTGTAATATCATATATCTTAATCTTTTTCTGATGAAAATTAATAGTTTTTGATATGAAAGGATTGTATCTTATCTGGTATTAATCTTGATTGTATTGGAGTTAACCACTAGCATTTTAGCTGGCTATTTGGAGTACCTCTAACAGGGATGTATTCAAATTGTTTGTATTGAGTGAGTGATGAAGAGCTAGAGTGCATTTTGAATAATCTTAGGACGATATCATTATATAATGGAATGCTATATCACTCGCATTAACGTACTTCAAGAACAAGAAAATCTGAAAAACCAAATATATATGGTTCTGTTGATATAACTATGTCCATGGGCAATTAACGCAATCCCTTACAAATAGGAATGTGGAGTGTACAAAAAGATACTTAGATGACATATGAATTCCACACCTATCCCAATAAGCTAGTCCAAATTTGCTATGCTCCGAAAAACACAGTCCATAGTCAGTGGCCTTGTGCCTAAAGAATACAAAACATACTCCATTAATTTTTATTTTTTTTTCCTGGAGAGTCTCCCATTTTACTTGTTATTGTAATAACCGGAGCTTCTCCATTCTACTGACCGACCTCGAACAGTAAAAAACAGTATCTGTTATTTGTATTTGTCTTTGATATTATGATATGGCATTTTTCCAGATCATATAAGCTTCTTCATGTCTTAGAGTTCAGCAGTGCTCGGAAAAGAATGTCTGTAATTGTACAGAATGTAGAAAACCAGTTGCTGCTCCTATGCAAGGGTGCAGACAGGTTCCCCCTAAACACAGCACTATTGGCTTGTTTACTGTGCAAACATGGTATAAATATTTATTTTTCCTGCTTCTTTGGTCGTGTTTCCTCTATTCCATCCAGTGTGATGTTTGAATGGCTCTCAAGAAATGGACGAGATTTTGAAGCTACAACAAGGGATCATATTAAAGAATATGCTGAAGCAGGCTTACGAACTTTAGTTGTTGCGTATCGTGAGCTTAATGAAGAAGAGTTTAGGTTGTGGGAGGAGGAGTTTCTGCAGGCCCAGACTTCTCTAAATGCGGATCGAGATGCAATGGTAGATGCAGCTGCTGATAAGATTGAAAGCAACTTAATTCTCCTAGGTGCTACAGCTGTCGAAGATAAACTACAGAAAGGGGTCAATATAAAACTTACTATCTTGCTTAATCATTTACTATTTTGTCTATTGATTTTTTTTGTTGTTGTTTTCATCTCATTTGTTATTTTCTAGGTTTTGTAAATTTCAAGTTGATGTGTTCTTGATCTACTCTTGTCTCTGGTGTGAAGGTTCCTGAATGCATTGACAAGCTTGCAGAGGCTGGAATTAAGATGTGGGTCATAACTGGTGACAAGATGGAGACAGCAATAAACATTGGGTAAGGGTGACATGCTTCATTATGGTCACATTTTCTTCTTCTGCATTAGGGACAGTTCATTTGTGATCTGTAGTACAATGTATCCTGTAGATATGCTTGTAGCTTACTTAGAGACGACATGAAGCAAATTGTAGTTACCCTAGACTCTCCAGAAATAAGTGACCTAGAAAAACAAGGAGACAAGGAAGCTATTGCGAAGGTACAGGATTCTAAAATTCATGTTTCATGATTGTCAATTTTATAGTCTTTGATGGGGTCAACTATCTCAGGCTTCAAGTGCAAGTATATCAAAACAAATAAGTGAAGGAAATTCACAAATCAGTTTATCTAAAGGAAGTTCCATCTCCTTTGGTTTGATAATTGATGGCAAGTCATTGTCGTTTGCTCTCAACAAGAATTTGGAGGATTCATTTTTGGATCTTGCGATTAATTGTTCATCTGTTATATGCTGTCGGTCCACACCTAAACAGAAAGCTCTTGTATGTGCTGCTATCATGCCCATTTCTATATTTCCTGAAATTTCTTTGCTCTAAACTTGTTCAACACCTATATAATCTGATAGTGCTGTTGAAGATGTTCAGGTTACTAGATTGGTAAAAAGGGGTATAGGCAAGACAACGTTGGCAATTGGTGATGGGGCAAATGATGTAGGCATGCTTCAAGAGGCTGATATTGGGGTTGGCATCAGTGGTGCTGAAGGCATGCAGGTCATCTCCACTTTTGCTTCCATTAATATTTTCCTTTCTGGCTTCTCGGAGGTTAAAATAAATCCAAGTATCCAAATTCAGCCATTCCAAGATTCTTCCCTGCTGTATTATCAATGGTCACATAACTGTTTTACTATTTTATTTCCCTTCGAAGGACTTTTATATCTTTGTATATCAGCACATGCAAGCTGCTTTGGTTGATAATTATATGTGAACTAAGAATAGAAGTATCTAACATCAGATTTAGGGTGTCTTTGAGCCACATTATTCTGGAAGAATAGAATATGCAAAATTATTGTTTTATTGAGAATATGAATACAAGGCAATACAAGAAACTCCTATTTAAGGTGTGTTTGAGCCACATTATTTTGGAAGAATGTATTTTGGAATAGTAGATTGATGGAGAATGTGCGGTTGAAAATGAGTAGAATAATGAAAATGAAAATTTTAATGTGGCTCAAACATGGGTTTATTGGAAGAGTTTAATTATGAACCTGCACACCTCTATCCATCTCTCTCTCTCGCTCTCTAGGGAGCCTAATTATCCATGCGTTTGTATGCATTGTTTTCTCTCTGATTTAGTGCATAGCCAGTTTGGAATCAGAAGAGATGCTTCAAGAATCTCTAAGAAGGAAGAGGAAAACAGGAGATTTTCACAAATCAAACCTCAATATATGATATTTGACATTTAAATTGGATAAAGATCAATTTATTTTAAATAGACTTGAGGGATTTTAAATTATTTTGAAGCTTGACATAATTAAAGATTTTATTAAATTCTCTATCTTATGGTATATAGTTTTTCATGTATACAATTCTACGTTCTTGTATCAGGTCCAAGGAAGAGATTACTCTCATCTTTCTTATTTTCCTCGATTCCTAGTCAAAACCCTCCTGAAATCCTGCTATGGGACTTTTTAAAATGCTAGTTTGTGAAATGTCCTCTTTCATTGTGTGGATGCTTATTTTAAAAATTTTGGTTGATATCATATTGACATTCTATTCAGGCTGTGATGTCAAGTGATTTCTCCGTAGCTCAGTTCCGGTTTCTTGAGCGTCTCTTGTTGGTTCATGGCCACTGGTGTTACAGACGAATATCTATGATGGTAAATATTTTAATTCCATTTTTCTCCCATTTCACAAGAATTAGAGTGAAATTTATCAAATTTCTTTATAATGACAAACAAAAATAGCTCTTTCAGATTGTAGCTTGCAATATCTATATAATACTCTAAATTTATTTTCCTACTTTCTTCGGTGGAAGTGGGAAGAAAGACATTTAAAGTTAACTTTAGAGATGTCATTTTTCGAGTCCTTGAAACAAATGAGGTCTTGTGGATAAAACAAAGCCTTTTGCTATGTCAAAGAAAATAATATCAAAAAATGAAAATGAAACTTGTTATTGTTGCCGAATTCTTACATCTTTCTTGTGGTATGAGTGCAGATATGCTATTTTTTTTACAAGAACATTGCATTTGGGTTCACTTTATTTTGGTTTGAGGCTTATGCTTCGTTCTCTGGCAAACCTGCTTATAATGATTGGTACATGTCTTTCTACAACGTATTCTTCACTTCACTTCCCGTGATTGCTCTTGGTGTTTTTGATCAGGACATATCTGCACGACTCTGTCTTAAGGTAAAACC
The DNA here is from genome assembly GCA_903798345.1 of Fraxinus anomala. Classification (NCBI taxonomy): domain Eukaryota; kingdom Viridiplantae; phylum Streptophyta; class Magnoliopsida; order Lamiales; family Oleaceae; genus Fraxinus; species Fraxinus anomala. The sequence continues at coordinate 19,181 of CAIGRN010010596.1, read as the reverse complement.
GTATTATTCAACTGCTCCATTATATTCAACAGAACTTTGACAATAATCTCAACCGTGTAGAAATTTGTTCATTTTCACTAACTTTTCTATTTGCGATCCTGTGCGTGTTTTATTACATTTAGATGGATATGATATATATTCTGATTGGCATTTGATCCACAGTATCCCGTGTTATATAAAGAGGGAGTGCAGAACGTTCTCTTCAGCTGGCCGCTCATTCTTGGCTGGATGTTGAACGGTGTTATTAGTTCCATGATCATCTTTTTCTTCACAACAAATGCCGTCGTTAATCAGGCTTTCCGGAGAGATGGTCGTGTTGTTGATTATGAAGTCCTTGGGGTTATGATGTATACTTGTGTTGTGTGGACAGTGAACTGTCAAATGGCGATATCTATTAACTACTTCACTTGGATTCAGCACTTCTTCATCTGGGGAAGCGTTGCTTTCTGGTATGCATTTCTAGTGATGTACGGTGCTGTGTCTCCTATATTATCTACAACAGCATACCAAGTTCTCATGGAAGCCTGCGCTCCAAGTCCTTTTTACTGGCTGGTTACACTTCTGGTCGTCGTTTCCTCTCTATTACCATATCTTTCATACAGAACTTTACAAATTCAGTTTCGACCTATGATCCATGACATTATTCAAAGACTAAGGTCTGACGGCTCAGAAATAGAAATTTCGGGGGAGTTGTCTCTTGGGAACAAGGAAAAATTAGCTCTAGTAGAGGATAAATTGAGAGACACATAAACAGTAAAATGTAGCAAAGTTCAAGCCAGTTCACAGTCCTAATGTAGATTTAATGTATTATAGAAGTATATGTAAGATTTTAACCTCAGATTTCTTTGGGGAGGAAATACATTTTTACTCCCAATTGCTTCAACATATAGTAGTTTCTTATTTGTATCCTAAGGCAGCTAGCAAGTCTCCATGTATGATGTGTTGGGACTTGTTTGTTCATTTCCTATTGTCAGGCGTACAGCTTATAATCCCTACCAAACAAGCACTAAATTACGAAGAAGTGATTGTTTTGAATTACAGATTATGCTTTTGTAGATTAACTAGCGAAAAAGACTTCACCACCCAAAGCTAGAGGTGTTAAAGTGGGTCGATACGTCCATGGGCTGCAATTATCTGGCCTGACTAAGTCTTAAATGGGCCAGTCTGTTCATTGCTGTCATGCTCTGTAGCCCACGATCTGAAAATGTAATAGATGCTGTTGGGCTTGGAATGTTTAGCCTACCATGGCCCAGGACCTGAATTAACTGGGCCTTCTATTTCAATATGATTAGACAAATAATTTCAACACTAACCACCATTATAACAAGAAGTCCATCAATTCAACGAGTCCTGCAAAATTGGTCCTACATTTTCTTTCAAACTGACCTGACCAGGCAGACACCTATAAAAGTCAAAATTGGAAGAGAATCAGTCAAGCAAGATGTAAGCCTTGTTTAACACCCAACTTAATTCGTCAAGCAATTGCACATATGTACAATAATCAACCAAGTTACAATTCTTTTACACGGTCTATGATTAAAAGATTCAATCCTTTATGTCACGCTTCTTTTCTTTTTCATTAACGCACCGGATCACTAAAGATGGACAGTATAACTTCTTGATATCGACGTGCTCTCACAATAATTTATACAAATTATAGACTGTATGCAATATTCAAATCGATTTGGTGTGCTGTTTACACGTATTTCATCACCTTTCTAGAAAGTCAAACCATTTTAGCAGGTTAGATTCGCATCTGCCCTGTTTTTGTTCCACGAAGCATCCAAATTGGCGGCTTTCATTCATAGGCCTCCAGAATGGTCAACCGTAATGGCACAATTCATGATGAAATTTGGATTAACATTTTGTTATTTATTTAATTCAAATGAGATATTTTATATTCCGTATTATTGAAATCAATAATAGCGACAAATCAAGTAATTGGCATTATTATAGTGGAGAAAACTGGAAGCCCACGTGTGAAGTGACCTCGTTAGCCGTGTTAACCAAGTAAAGCACCTCCAACTAACACCGTCAAATTCGCCGTCAACATATTTCCTTAGATACGTTTTCCCTTCCCAAACCCTCGTATATAAGCATCTTCCTTCATCTCCAGTTTCATCCCTCTCTCTATACATAAGACAAATAGAAGCGACTGATTGAGACGAAGAATATGAGCAGTGGCCCAGAGGATATTAGTATCTGTCCTAGCTTCAATTGCTATTCAGCTGATGGATTAGCAGAAATTGCTGTAAAAGTTACCAAGGAGAACTCAAACGATGCCGTGGGATATGAAGACGACAAGGATGATTACGATGAGGATTTTGAGTTTGCTTTTGTACGTGAGAATCACGAAGTTTTAACCGGCGACACCAAAATCAAGCCGATTTTCCCTATATTTAATCGCGATCTTTTGGTGAATAGCGATGAAAAGCGTTTGGAATTTTCTGATCAGGTAGAGAATATTAGAATTCCGTTAAATAAATTATTTATCGAAGATCGTGTTGAGAAGGAGCGGGAGATTCCTTCATCGTCGTCATCGGAAGTAGATGAATTGGAGAGCGTAACACCGGGAACGTACTGTGTATGGAGGCCAAAGGTGGCGGAGCCATCGCCGAGCCGATGTCGGAAAAGCAAGTCCACTGGATCCGTTTCGAGGAGGTGGAAGCTGTGCGATTTGATGCGACGAAGCAATAGCGACGGCAAGGACTCTTTCGTCTTTTTAACACCAAAGCACCGGGAAGAGAAACAGGAGAAGATTGAGAATTCGAAAAAATCAAAAGCAAAGGGAGCCGCCCTATATGGCGGCGGCATGCCGGGATCACCGTCAGCTCACGAAGCGCACTATCTTCGGAATAGAGCAATTAAGGAAGAGAATAAGAAGAAATCGTATTTACCTTACAGACGAGACCTCGTAGGGTTTTTCGCTAATGTCAACGGTTTAGGCAGGAGTTTTGCACCGTCCTAGAAGCCGGATGGTTGTACCTTCAGTTCAAATGGCGGTACAGTATCGAAATCTTTGTTTGTTAATTTTTAAGTTTTTTTTTCCCCCATTTTTATCACTAGTTGGAGATATTTTACCTACAAATACTCTATGTTTTGTAGATAATTTAATAATTTATCAATCAAGAACATGTGCAAAGATGGTAAATTGCAGTAGTTTCTCGAACTGTTCGGTGTTGGATTGTAAATGCAATTGGAAGAAGTACACAAGTGATTAGAGAGACTTATAATTAATGGCACTGCATGTGTATGTAAATTGGAGAAGTGTACGACTCATGAAACACGACAAAAAAGAGTTTAATAATCGAATGAAAAATTTGGTGACAATAAGCCACTTGCTCAATTGAGAGTTGGGGTTTGGTGATAGAGACAGAAAGCTGAAGTAATTAGATCGGGACAATGCGTGAAGAGGTTTGGTGAAACAGTCATGTCTATAGGTTTTAGTATGGGACTGGCTACTTCCTTGTACAACTTAGGTTGGATAAATTTGAGAGATTTGTAACGGGAATTTTTATTTTTGTAACACGTTTGATGAGGATGATTGTATGTTAAAACACAAGCGAAATTGTGCACCGAGCAACTTTTGACCTACACGAAAGGCATGCACTTGTGGAATAAATATAGATTACTTGCATCTGAATATAAAATTTCTATGAAGTCTCACTGTTAAAAGGAATATAGTTTTCAAGAAAGCACGTGCCACATTAAATTGAGGTGTTCCGTAGCGAGCACTCGATGCAAATATGCAATTACAATCCTTTTCATTGCAAGTCACAATTTTTTTTACTAAATTTATAATAAAACAATTAATTACATAAGATCACTAGAACTGAATTTATCCTGTTTCCTCTCGATTGACGTACTGCTCGAAATCAGCTCGAACGGCGATAAGTTGTGCATTCCTCCTAAATGGCAACATTCTTTCCATAAGGTCATTTCTTTATTTTGATTTACTATCTCTGTTGATTTTTGATTATTTTCACTGCCCCACTACAATTTTACCAACAATTTACGCACTTATATTTGGAAAATATTTCTTGTACATAATTATCTATATAATGTTTTACATAATGGTGAGATGTCAAAATATAAGCAAGGAAATTATTTGATTGATGAGATTACGATCTAATTAAATATCGCTACATCATATGTTGGTAAATCATTATGTAAATTGTTATGTACATATATCACAATCGTCTATATTTAATAAGATATGCGATAACTCTCTCAAATTAACCTTGATATGTTGTTTTATTAAACAAAAGTGGATGAATCTTGGGTTAGAAATAAAGGGGAATTTTACTTGAATATTTAATTTCACATGTTTAAGCATAATTTGCGTGATTTATCTACTAGTCACGAGGGAGATTTTGTGTGATAAAATATGTTTGGCATCAATTTGTGGTCTTGGCTGCGATATTAGTATATTCAAAGGGTAGAAAGAAAAAAAAAAAAAAAATCCTGTTTCACAATTTATTTATTTATTTATTTTTTATAAAAAGGAGAAAAAAGTCAACATGGCTACCCTAATTTCTTCTGGAGAAGGTTGACACCCTCTATTCTTCCTCAGTTAATGGGTCAGAAAGCCCAGCTCATTTATCTCAAAGCTGCAGTACTTATTGGGCTTGATCAGTCCATGAGAGACCGGGCCATTTGACAATACTAAGGTGTAATGTGTTTAGGAAATTTAGGTAATAGCACGAATCTGGGGATATATTGGTTGGTAGCATCTTTTGGCATATTATAATTTATCATCTATTTCGTGGGTATGGTAGCAAAACTAGAGGTGGTTAATTCAATTATGATAAGTTAGATTGGGTTTCAAGGAAAATATTAGATGGAATTTTAATAGATAAATATTATATGGCAATTATGATATTTATAAGATACGTCTCGAATAAAATTAAGAGGATGTTTGGTGGGGATTAAAATTAGATTTTTAGTAGATTGTGATAGAAGTTTTTGAAATGTGTGGTTGAAAAGATATGAGACCCATAAAAGATGTGGTTAATATTGATTGTTTGACTTAGACTTAAATTAAAATCAAATTTTAATCCGGTTCAAACAGGCTCTAAAGTTAGTGTTTGTATTCTACTCAAGATTGGACACTACCGTGAGTTCTACCTTGACATTTGAGTTATAAGAGATCATTTGCCTATGAAATTAGTCTATAATCGTCACAAAAGTTACCAATTGTAGTTCTTATTTTCATATTCATGAACATTATCTATCCACCAAATTAGGTGAAATGGCTCCTTAACTAGTAGAAATTTGTAGGTGCACCTATCCTCCACGATGTGGAATGTCAAATTCATTAGGTATGCACATACTAAATGAACTTCACACCAAGTTGGTCGAGTCTAAGTCCTTTTTTATGGAGCCCACGTATGTTCTTTTAAATTATTGTTTCCATAATTGTTCCACCACTAAACAATGATACCTCGCCATTTGTTACATTGCACCTCTGTCTTCTTATTTCAAAGCCTTAAACTCAAACGCCTTTCCCATTTGTTAACATTTTAGGTATTCTAACTTGAGGTGAAGTGTAAATTCTAACTTGGTGTCATTTATTTAGTGACACCTAAGGAGACGTCAATTTGGGAACATAATTGGACCAAACTCGCAACCTCGCATACTTTACTACGTTGTGTAGTGTAACATATTAAGGTCAACTAGTTCAACAACGCTTTGGAAACGAGAAGTTCTATTAGAAATGGTCACATTGATATCTAGAAAATAAGTTTAATTTATGTGTAGCATGTTTGGCAAAAGCCTAAAAACATTTTTTTTAATCATCTCAAGTTTTGTACATAATATTTGCAAAACCAAGGGAAGTATTAAGGTAATAAAATGACAACATTCTACTTGTCTTTTCCTAGTAAAATTGTTTTATTCTTAGGCTATGTGGGTTCACTAAAACATATGTCGAAAATATGGCTTAACAATGTTGACATGCTAAAATTGCTTAGGCCCCAGGCTGCCATATAAATGCCTAACATCCCACGTCTTAATTTCCAGCTCTTTTTCAACAAGTTAGATTTTTTTTATTTTTATTTTTGGCGGAAATCGAAAATCCTTTACTAGAAGCATGGAAAATTCAGTCGATGAAACATTTTCCATTGAATCCAAATTCATATTTATCGAACTAGTTGTGCCATATAAATGATAGTGTTTTACTCTACAATATGCATGAGATTAACCGCGTCAATGGAGTCTGATGTTGCGACCATTCATGTAGATCCATCATCATCAATGGAAGGTGAAAATCTTGATCTTGCCCATAATAGAAAACAAATTTATTTTTAGTATTTTGTTCCTATGTATGAGTCTTATATGGTTGTTCTTCGCACAGCCAGTGACACAGTCAAGATTTTCACGGAGGGACAAAAAAATGTTAAAGGGGGCAATACGTATTAATAAAAAAGTTTGAAAATGCGATCTGGTGACCACCCCACCCCCATGTCCGCCCCTATGCCCAGCCAGGCAGCCACAAAGGTTACTCGTTTCCATCCGTGAGCATGTTAGCAAGGTCAATTGCATTGTACTAAAAAAAAAGTGTCTTAAATCTTTTTTATTATACCATCCAAACATGCCCTCGAAGTAATGTTAATATCTCTGTTCAATGTTTCCAGACTATTTCTCGACACATTGAAAAAATAATAATAAAAAAATTTGGGATTTACTTAGATTTAAAAAAGAAAATATAAAAAAGTTTGAAATATCGGAGTAAAATCATTATTTTGATTATAGTCATCCTCATTCAGTGGCAAAACCATTGAAATGCAGAGAAAAAAAAAAAGAAAAAAAAAGGAAGGAGAGAGAGAGAGAGAGAGAGAGAGAGAGGCTCTACCACTGGAACCAAGTTTTAAAGATAGGACCTTATCTTGTTCATTCATTCACTCATAAGTTGGGCACCGCATATATTTTATTCAATTTATATCCACAACTTTTTGTAATTTAATTGTTTCAACATCACAAATTTTATCTGGACAGTATGGTTTGCTAAGATTTAACAAAGCTAGGTTTTGTTTACTAATTTCGGCTACGATGTTAAACAATTTGAAGTCATTCGAGCATTTTTGGGAGTTGGTTATATTTGATTTTAATTATAAATAGATATAAATGATTGGTGGATAAGTGTATATTCCTAAAAATATGTGATAAATAGTAATTTGATCAATTAAACAAAAGCGAAACATATAGTGAAAATGTAAACGGTTTCTGTCAATAAGAAAGAACCGAGCGAACAAATGAAAAGTTGAAGATTAACTTGCTTGATTATAAATGTTAGGACCAACTTACTGCTCGAACGAGTCGAAAACTAATGGTGCATAAAAAATAAACCAATAATATCCACGCAAAGAGTCGTGGCGAATGGCCATTGCATGCATGTGACACAGTTCATACAAAGGATTCTCACAAAACTTTAAACTCCCCCATATTCCATGAGAAAATTAAATCTCCAGCGTCCAAATCTGATCTGCAACATTAGAAGCTGTTATTTCATCAACTTTCACTTTCATTATCCAATGGAGCCTATATCCTGGTGGGGTGGGTGGGGGTGAAGTGGTTGAGTTATAAAGGCAGAATGTTGTATGCTGCGTTGCACAATGTCGACCGTTAACGGGTGCGCTCTTACTTCTCTCGTTCCCACCGCGCAACCTTCTTCGACCCTCAAGAGACGCCCCCTCGTAGTCTGTCAAGCGTCATCTAATTCTCCTCCGAGTCTCATTCAAAACAAGCCTGTTTTTGCTGCTCCTGCTCCTATTATCCACCCTATTTTGGTACTATACTTTATTTACTATCTCAATTGACTCGATAATGTTAAGGAAAAAGAGTATTGTTCGTTATAGCGTTCAGTGCTGTCGAGCACTGAGTAATGCCAAAGAGACAAGACATCAATTATTGATAGTATAAAATTAAAAATTTTAATGCAACCTTGGACTTGGCCGTTGGGGATGTTTTACTTTTTCAGATGTTTTTGTGTGTGTGTACTAAAATTGAGAAATTGCAGACAGAAGACATGGGGAAGGAGTACGAGGAAGCCATGGCTGGACTTCAGAAACTTCTCAGGTTTGTAATATTGACATCTTTGGATAAAGTGGAACCCACATTAGCCATGTTGGATTTTTTCTTTATTTTATATTGGATTTTTCGAATTAGTGAAGATGATCAAATTACAACATTTTATTGAGAAGAATTTCATAATTATTAAGCTCGAATTTGATGCAGTGAGAAGGGAGAATTGGGACCAGTGGCTGCAGCAAAAATTGATCAAATTAAAGCAGAATTGGCAACAGCTGACAAAACCACAATTTCCAGCACTGTTGAGCAGCTGAAAAATGGTTTTGTCCACTTCAAAAGAGAGAAATATGAGTAAGCTACTCGACCCAAATTAACCAAATTACTATGAAGATGAGAACAAGTACAAACTAAACGTCACTTTTAATAAATTTTGGAGTTCTTTTTTCGTTTTGGTCTCCCCCTTTTGGGACATATTAAGAAGGAAAAATGAACAAAGACTTTTAAAGAAAAAAGGATGAAAATCTAACGTTTTTTTTTTTTTTTGGACCAATTTAGGAAAAATCCATCTTTGTATGGCGAACTTGCCAAAGGCCAGAGCCCAACGGTATATAATTAATTATACAGTAGCTTATTGAATATTTCTGATTTAGAACTTTTTGTCTTCTATTCATCGTAAAATAAATGACGAAATGATTCAACATGAAAGTATATGGTGTTCGCCTGCTCTGATTCGCGTGTCTGCCCATCACACGTCCTGAATTTGCACCCGGGAGAGGCATTCATGGTCCGAAACATTGCTAACATGGTCCCTTCCTATGACAAGGTTACTTATATAAGTTTTTTGCAAAAAGTTACTTATATTTTTTTTTTGAAGAAAAAAATGGGGATTTGAATATTATGAGTTGCAACAGGTCAGATACTCTGGAGTTGGGTCTGCCATTGAGTATGCTGTTCTGCACCTCAAGGTTGATACAAAATTTCATTTCAAATTTTTTACTTTTTGGCATAATTTTTTGTTTATTTGACATTTAAGAAGAATTCAAAACCTGGGATTCTCAGAAAACTAAAAATCAAATATTCTTTGACAGGTTAAGGAAATTATAGTCATTGGACACAGTGCCTGTGGAGGAATCAAGGGACTCATGTCTCTCTCAGATGATGGTTCCACCTCCACGTAAGTCGGAAAGATGATTTCTCACTTTTAAAAATGAGGCTTTTGTCTCACGCGGTCGATCTACTTGATGCGTGCAGTGATTTCATCGAAGACTGGGTGAAGATCTGTTTACCTGCAAAGGCTAAGGTAAAGGCCGAGCTCGGTGACGCACCTTTCTCTGATCAGTGTGGACTTTGTGAGAAGGTAAAAAACTTTACTTTGTTATTAATTACGAATGAGTATCCCTTAACATACCTTGCAAGATGGTGACTCGTTTGGGAACACCAATCTTAAAAATCTGCATATTCGTTTTTCATCTTTATTCAATATGAAATTTATCCTTTAACGTGCTTTTATTGTGTAAAAATGCAACAGGAAGCAGTGAATGTGTCACTTGGGAACCTGCTGAGTTATCCCTTTGTTAGAGAAGGATTGGTGAAGAAAACTTTGGCACTAAAGGGTGGATATTATGATTTTGTGAAAGGAAGTTTTGAACTGTGGGGGCTGGAATTTGCTCTTTCTCCATCACTCTCTGTATGAACAAATTAATCTCTGTTCCCTAACCAGTTTTTGATGTCAAAAATGTAATCTTAATTAATGATAAGTGTAATGGAGAACAATTGTGTCTGTCTGTGAATCCTTCCTTAGTTTCCAAGTAATAATTTCAGAAATGATGTTTTCTGAAAATAACTAAGAGTCGCATCCCATATTTATTTATTATAATTTTTTTTTTTGGGTTTTTTTAGGTAAAAGATGTGGCCACAATACTGCACTGGAAGCTCTACTAACATTCTGCAAACATGCATGGGGCTCTCTGATAACAAAATGCTTGTTCTTATGCTCAAGTATCAATAAATTATAATTTTTGCTCAATTACAACTAATTGGTTGTACGAATGATCTAGTTTAGATGAAATAGTTGATAAATAAATCTTAATTAAAATTAAAATTTAATTTTAACCACATATTTCATGATACCATAATTTCTTAACCACACATTTTATAAACTTTTATCAAAATTTACTAAAAAACTAATTTTTAACAAAACGAAACGGAGGCTTATTAAAGGTCAGATATGTTTGTGCTTGCAACATTCAACACTATTTAAAGAAAAAATATATTGATTATATTGTAGTCGATGTAGACTGTGAGCTCGGTCAAGAACAAACGTAGCCCCTAAGTCATCCAAACATGGATTAAAGAAAGAGTAATGCAATCCCTCTAGACTTCTGACTAACACGTCAAACCTCATCCACCAACACAAATCGAAGATTTTAAGGTCTAGAACTCTATCGACAAAGAAAGGGGCGAAATAATGTCTCAGTTCCAAGACATCGAAAAATCACATCATCATATCCAAATGGCATATCGTCACTATTCGTCCTTATTATCAAAGAGGAAGCGGCACTAACCTCGAGACTAGATAAAGTCAAAAGTTCAATTAAAAACTGTAGCAAGAAATGATCGGATGAATCCTCCTATTTTACTCCTCATCCCATCTCTCAACAAGCAATGCTACATTAATCAAACATCAGAAGAATAACAAAGAACCAAACAACTTACTTGCGAAACACAAGTTAAAACATTAATGTTTAAATTTTTAGAGACGGTGGAAATACAAATACGTAAAGCTTCACGGTGCGTACACAAAAATAAGTAGATGAGCATGTTCTGGTGAAGGGATTCCCTAAATAAGATAGCTCTACAATAAACTGCACATTGGCAATTGCATTACTATGCATAGTGCAGTATATGGACTATTTACAATTCTTTAGAGAAGAGACATCCTCCTCGTGGATTCATAATAATATTACAAAATTTGTGACACTAAGACTCCTCAGGCTTTGGTTCGAGGACTACAGGGATTTTTTCTATGCGATCACCACGTAGTACTTCCACAGTTATCTGCACAATAATAAGAAACGATCACTCTTATCATGTGTCTTTTTTCATGTCAACTGAACCAAAATACATAAACTGGTTCAGGAATTCCGAACCTGATACTAGTGCGGTTAGGAGGTTGAAGAAATTAGCCTTACCTTGTCATCCACTTTGCATTGATCCAGGATTCTGTACAGATCGGTGCCATTAGAGACCTTCTTCCCATTGATAGATGTAATTATATCCCCTAAAATAAGTCTGCCATAGGCATCGCGTTTAGTAGATTGAAGACCCTGCCAAACCAAGAATACATCTAGTATCAGCACTACACAATTTGTTGTCCAGTATACTTCCAACTTCCAAACCTTTAAATTGCAATGAAACTTCAGCGCCACATCACAATAAACCAAGGGAAAAGAAGAAAAATATATCAATAAACGTACTGCTTTGCCAGCCGGCCCATTTGGAGGAGCATCCAATACAAGAACGCCACTAACTCCCAGTTGCTCCACGGACTGGTCAGGTGCAAACCTAATCCCCAAAATTGGTCTGGTGACTTTCCCAAACCTCACCAACTGATCGACAATGCCACCTACCTGGGTATGAAAGAAATATCAAAAACAATTATCGTCAAACTAGAAAAATGTCAGCTAATAAATTTTATACCAAATCTTACGGAAGTCCCAAATGCAGAATATTAAGTAATTACTCACAGTGTCAACAGGAATCGAAAATCCAACACCAGATGATGCACCAGAAGGAGAGTATATAGCTGTATTTATCCCAATAAGGTTTCCTGAACTGTCAAGAAGTGGCCCTCCACTATTGCCAGGGTTAATTGCAGCATCCGTCTGGATGACATTCTGGATCGGACGTCCGGTAGCGGCAGAACTGATTTCCCTTTGAAGTCCACTACAGAAAAATTGAACTTATGATACACGAACCATGAAAATGGTTCAAAGCACAAGAATACAAAAAAAATACAGGCTTATTTGCTTATCCTTGATTATCTTTTAAGATGTGACGGATGTAATAAATAATAGACGAATCTAGCAAATATAAATGCTCTCATTTCTGCCTCTACTTGATAACAATTGGTCAGTTCACTCAATTATTATATAAATCTTAAACAAGTCAATTATTAATGATCAAATTAAACATAACTAGAAAAAGAAAACAAAATCAAGCAAGAATGTATCCCTGAGAACCATATAAATGGCCGTCTTTACATATTTAACCCTTTATGATCTTTACAGGCACTGGTTTCCATGACACAAGGTGAAGGCTCTATCCATTTGGGGTTGGCTGGTTTTTGTTTATAGCAGAGAACCTCTTTTAATTCAAAAAGCTTAGTAGTAGGAATCTAGAGCTGGTGAAGATATGCTAATAACTTTATTAGAAATTGTTGTATTATTCTCCATAACCTCTTCCAAACTGACGTACTTCTACAGGTAGAATATTTATAATCTTCAGCAAAATCAATACAAAAAAGGTGCAATGATTAAAATAGTATCAACTTACGCAATTATATATAACACACGAATACCTGATAACACCAGTTGTAAGTGTATGGTCAAGGCCAAACTGCAAAGTTACGTACAATAAACACAAGGATAATGTCAGACAAACGTCTTTGGTGTCATATACAATGCGAAATTCAAGTAATTGATATGTTGAACGGGATACATCCCATTCCATTGGAGGGGAAGTATCATAGTTACTAAAAAAGTAAGACAATTCTTAAAAGAATTTTAAACAGCTTGGAGATAATATCTGACAATCTTCTCCACAAATCTAGGTAAGTTACTTAAAAGAACCCATTTTTATAGAATAAAACTATGGCACATAGCTTTAGCTGTAGAATACTATACTGTTAGTGGTTTATGGTTGGACATCACGCTGCTATCGATAGAAAGGGAAACATCTGACAGATGATATAGAATATTGGGAATTGAGCCTTAATTTGACAGCAAAGAAACAGGTTTTAGCAGGACAAATTGTTTGGAAAGCAAAACTACCCAGAAGATTCGCAAATGTCCACAAGGTTGAGTAAAAATGCTCAATACATCAAAATTAGATGACAACCATTTGTACATGCTATAAACTAAAAAGGCACCAAATTTCCATTTTTGCTATCATGAAAATTGTTTAACTAAAAACTCTATTTTCTTTAGAACATAACAAGGGTGGAAAAATCAGTAATGGTTCAAATCAAGGGGGTGCTTGGCCTGCAGGATGATATTTGGCAGGGAACGGAAAACCTTGAGAATGGAAAGCCACCAGCAGGTACATGATAACTAGTTTTGTATAACCTTACAACGAAGAGAACAATAAAATTTAAGATTTCAGTATTGATTACATGCTCATGTTAGATGGGGGATAATACAACATTGTAATACAAGAAAATCGTTAACACATCCTAGAATTCCCGTATCATGTGATAGCCGCAGTTAGATAATTGAACCTAAAATTAGGAAATATGAAAAATTGATTAATCTAAATTTAGCATTTCCAATGCCCATTTACTGATTATTTCAGTTTCGAAACATATATAATTTTTTGATAGTCAAAATGATGAACCTCCATGATTAGAAGTATGGGTATTTTGCTTAGGAAGTCGAACATTTCTTGAGTCTCTAACTGGTTTTCTAAGTTTCATGTATACGTCTTCCTATGAAAATTAAATTATCACAATTCTCTCAATTAAGAAAATTATATTTGTACCGCAACAAGTTGAAAGCTTACTGGTCTATCTGTTTGGTCCTCGTGTGGTTGTGTCATTCAGCAGTCAAGGGCATTGGCGGAGAAGGGTGCCTGTAAATGCGGTGCTTGAAAGGGTAGGGATGATAGTGGATCAGTAAAGAGAGGCTGGAAGAGGTGGCTGTGGTCGAGAAGCTGTTAGAAGAGAGGCGGGATAAAGGCACTAGAAATGCCAATAGGGAGTCAGCAAATTTGACACTAGGGAATGCCAATACCATTCTCACATACAGATTACAGAATGCCATCTAAATGGTTCCCTTCATCTATGCATGACAAATCCATACTTGATAAGAAGCCAAATTCAGATCATGGTATCTGCACACTCTCGCACCAGAGAACTTACGATACAAAAGTTTCCAAACACGGAAGATTATGTCAAAGATAAAAAAGGATTATTTGCACTTACCGGATTACCGATAGCATATACTTTTTGACCAACAAGCAAATCTGCAGATATGCCAATTGGGAGAGGTCTCAACTTGTCTTTTGGTGCATCAATTCGCAGAACAGCAACATCTTTATCTTGGTCAAACCCAACAACTTTTGCATCGTAAGTGCTCTGGTCTGCAAGAGTAACCCTGAACACAGCCAGCACTTGGTTAACCCCAAAACATAATAAATTTAGAAATCTCAAAGAGGTAAGAAATTTGTCAAAAAAATCATCCATTTAACCAAAGATTTTGTAAATAAAGAAATATGAAGCGGTTAGCATAAAAATGAGTCCAACTGCAAAAGCCATGATAGGGCAACTATATAATCTTTTTAGGCACCTAAGGTGTTTGAAATACAATACAGATGGGCAAAGTCAAAGTCAAAGTCTTGGATGACATTACCAGGTAATTTTTCAGTCCACAAAGAAATAGTAATCTCTGAATCTATTTAGGCCTTAATTAATAGGGCATGATAGATTCCTTAAAGCAACATTCTCTTATGAACTATCCTTTTGTACAGTATCTTAGAACCACTCAAAAGCGTTTCTGGTGTAAACATGTTCTGGTTATTATTCCTTTTTAGACTTGAGCATCCAGGTTGGAGACTTGGTGCTTGGACTAGGATATGGCATATGGATTGTTCATTTTAAGAAAAATAAGCTAAAATAGTCCATCATTAACTAATTCCATAAATGGACATTTGCCCAACACTGAAGCCTAAGTCTAAGTAACACAGGTCTAGGAGACCTTGTGTCATCACAAGATTGTAACTAAAAGACTTGCATTTTCAGTCATTATGGGATTCTTCCGATTATTAGACCAAACTCCTAACAGTATCTTCCAGCATAAACCTTGTTTGACCCACAAGGTATTTTTGCACATTCAAGGGGACTACAATCTAGCAAATACAAAGCCATAATACTGAAAACTGTTGGCGACGCAGGCTAAATATAAGTGCGGGTGAAAGGATGGTTGTATATCAAACAAACAAAAAGCAAAGTTTAATTCGCAGGAGCGTGACTAAACAATATAACAAGGTGATTGAAAATGTAATATGAAAACTACAAATGAAAACAAAGGGCAACCAAGAAATAAAGAAGAAGAAGAACAATCCGAGATAAGTGATTTTCACTCTTTCCTTAAGACAAAATTGTCTTGCAACGGTGCTCAAAGCACTTGTCTCCTAAGATACAACGGATTATACTTGTGGTAGAAGCACTTCAAATCACAAGTTACGACGAACTTTCCACGGAGTTTCTTTCTACAAAGAAAAAAACGATTTTGAATGAATTTAGAAGTGATTTGCAAAAGTTTTTATGCAATGCTCAATGCAAATATGGTTTGGGATCCTAATGGACGTCCAATTGGTCTTATATATAGAGGATAAGGGGTTGGGAATAAAGTGTCGTGCCCCTAACTCAGCAACTCTTGCCAAATGTCGGACCATTCACTGTCGCTGGCATGTTGTCATCGCCTCGCTCGAACGATAAAAACAGTGACTTTGTCGCTAGCTTGTCGCTCGAGCGACAATCCAACGTCAGACGAGCGACAATCCAACGTCAGACGAGCGACACACTTAGGCAAATATCCGACAATTTCCTCTATATTCTTCTCAACATTGGACTGTAATTTCTCATTCATCCAGATTTGATTTTGAAATTTCAAATATAACACGACGTTCTACTCGACGAGCAGAACAAGTTGATCTATTTACATTTGTAATTTGGCCATCGGATCAAGTCCGAATATTTGGTCGAAGTCGTCGCGAAAGTGAATTTTCCTAGTTTTTTTATCTTGACATCTAACCAAATTTTCAATCTTCTAAACAAATTTCCAACAAAAACTAGGAAAGACACATTACCCTAAACGATGAAACCTTCTTCAAATTCTGTTTTGACCATGTAAAACTCAGCTCGCACCATTGAAGTAAACAGCTAATCAATTGCATCAAGCGGAAATTAAAAAGAAACTTCCACAAGTAGCATTTAACAAGAAGCGTGAAGCAGTTAACAAGAAGCGTGAAGCACTATTGAAATTACTTGAGATCAGATGCACCCCGAATCACATGATAATTCGTGACAACATGACCCTGCACATCCCATATAAATCCTGATCCCGATCCTTGGGGCACCTCCAACACATCCAACGTAAAAGCATCCTGCCTAATACATACACCAAACCCAAAGTCAAACTAACATTGAAAAGAAATAAAAATAAAATGTAACTCAAACTTATTTACCTAGAAGCAAGATTAGTGATGTAGACAACTGAAGGAGTGTTCTCCTGAAAAAGACGAACTGTAGCAAGCTCATCGGTCTGCAATTTCCTCGGCGTAGTGACTACAAAGGCCGAGGCCGAATCAACATCAGCCACGAATAAGCAAACCGACAAGGCCACTGAGGTACAAACCACAAAGCATGAATCCAAAAGCTTCTTCAAACTGTTGGAGCCATCATTGGGAAGCTCAAAAGTAAACGATTTGTAATTATCTTCGTTTCGAACCGCAGAAACTACAATTGAACTAGGGCGTTTAGCGCTAGAAATCGATTTTGCGAGTGAAAATTTGGGGATTGAATTCGTAATGTCACTGCGCGAAAGAGTTGGAGCTCTTGCCGAGAAGAACATGGAAGCCATTGTTACACACAATAGGGTGGTACATAGATGTGGATGTACATTATTAATATTGACGTGGAACTTTTATTCTCTGTGGTCAGGCACACGATAAATGGTGGCACCCAACGGTCATCAGGAGCCTATTTACTGGGTTTTGAATCTAAGCCATTAATTGATTAGATGAGTAAAATAATCGTTTGATGTAGTACAACTAGCACGTGATTCCAGAGGCTTCCACCCATAATTTATTACTGTTGAAACGTGTTAATTATAAAACAAATACTTCATCCATCTCATTTATATACATTAATTTTGTTTTTCACACAATTTAAAAATCATTTTTTAATGTTATTGAAAAATCATTTTTTGTCAAAAACTTTTCTATTTTACCCTTATTTAATTATCAAAAAATAGTAGTAAATTGATTACACAAATTAAATAAGAATATATTAGTAAACGAACAAAATAAAATATTCTCAATAAAAAAAGGACTATATAATTGAAACAAGAAAATAAGGAAAGTCGGCCTATAAAAATGGGACGGAGGCAGTACTTGATTTATTTATCAAAAAAAAAAAAAATTAAATTCAAGATTACAAAATTTTGCCCAAGGGTCTTAATTCCTTGGGCGTGTCATCAAAATTTCCAGAATTTACATCAGATTGAAGCACTGGTCTTTTCCCAATTTTCCAGTGTATGCCTTCAGCTAGATGCTCCTTGTTTGAGGTCAGCATTACATAATTCGGGTCAGCCCTTTGATAACTGCAAGCACGGAAACGATTAGATGAACATTACCATATGTAAATTCAAGTGCATGATACACACCAATACCAAGTGCATTTCTCCATCCGAGTTAGAATAAATATGTTTTCGAACATTCTCACAATAGCGAATTTACATGGATGTATAATGGCAATAAAATGGTCTAGCTTGTGTGGTGGGCTTGTAAAACCGTATCAAGAAGGGACAAGTGAAAATGAAACTAACCTTGCTTCTCTAATGTTGTCGACACGAACGCCAAATCCAAATGCTGTCTCTTGTTTGGTCCGATTTCTAACAGCTGTAATCCATAGTAAATACAAATGTATGAACTCAAAATAAGGGCAAAAGAATGACAAAGAAACCTCAAAAAAAGGAATCGACATCAATATCTTTATCCACCATTTTACACTTATGGAATGTTTAGTAAGGTGGATAGAACAAAATTTACCAATATTAAAGAAAAAAAATCATGTCTATTGTATTGTAATCCTTCCTACTATTGCATATAAAACATTCTCTCAAGGTCTCGAACAACAGCTGTCCTAAAAACTAGTTAACTTCAATGACGAGAGAAAATGAAAGCAGTGACGGAATAATTTGTTCAGATACAAATGTGTAAGCTTACAACTGTCAAGCAATTTTAGGAGATTAAACAGCAAGCTACTATAAAATATCAAAATCACAGAACAAATTTCAAGGCTTACAATTCTGCAGCCAAATTTCTTGAGAACAAGCGCAACTACACACACACACACATACCTGACATGCTGAAAGTGAAAGAAGGTTTCCACCATGATTTAAATGCTAAAGCTATTGATGAGCTTAAAGGCCCCACCTTTCCCTGTAAAATTGACACCATGCTGTCTTAAACCTAATTTTTTAACGAGTACACTACCTCAAACTTAAATGAATAGCAACAAGATAAAAAATGTGTTACCTTCAGTAAGAAGTTTTTATTGGCTTGCCAAGATGCAGCAACTTGAAAAGAAGACTCTTGAATATTATTTGACGATTTGTCATCGTCAATGCTTCACAAGAAGTATAACATGAACTCAGATCCCACTTTATACAATATCAATGTATGCGACATTTACAGATGGAAATACCTGGTCTGTAACTCAAAGCCGAAGTCAATGTAATTAGTGATTCCAACTATTTCATTTTCTTCAAGTGGATTTTTTACCTATGTCATCACAGTTAATATTTGTTAGTAATGTTGATTTCAGTATAATCCTTCACCATTGTGTCAGTTATTTTGTGTTCAGTATAATATTTTTTGAGCATCCGTGCATGCATAATTATACTGTAGATAGAGCCTGTGGGCTCGTACACACTACACAGAGAGAGAGAGAGAAATATACCCTTCTCTGAACCACCACGTGTTGATAGAAAGAAGCAATGAACTGCAATGAAATGGTAATGAGACAATGTAAGGCATAAGTTGACCCCATATTGTGAAATAAATTCCAATTCACTAGTACAGATACAAGAACTTAAGTTGTAAAAGTATTGGTGCGGGTATAGGTAACATGATAATAAGTAAACTAGTCTCAA
>CAIGRN010010594.1:0-14859 GCA_903798345.1 Fraxinus anomala | reverse complement strand
GATTACATATCTATTTTAGGTTAATATATTTATCTTTCTATATATATATATATATATATATATATATATATATATATATATATATATATATATATTTGCTTGTGTATCAATACTATATATATAATATAAATGGTAGTGAGTTGATTTTTCTAAAATTATCGTATATATCTGATAGTTACCAATAAACAATTATATCAAAAATGAAAAGCAATGAAACAATCTAAATTTGAAATTTATAATAAACACTTCTTCTTGCTTTCTTTTCTTTCAAAATTTGGAATTTTGGTAGAAAAAACGTAAACGGTAAATAAATTATTTAAGAAAAAATTATATTTGTGTTTTTATTTTTTTTAAAAAAAAGTTTAAGAAGATGAAATTCAAAATGAAGAAAAAAAATGTATTTGCGGGTTGGATCGGTTAATTGACGAGTTGGTTGCTTTGGTTGCTTAAACTGCAACCAACCCAACTTGACTTTAAAATGGTTAAAACTAACCGAACCAAATAGATTTTTTGGTTCAAACAAATCCAAAGTGACCTAACTCGATTTGGTTATGTCGATTTAATCGATTTTTCGGTTCTTTTGCCCACCGCTGGTAGAGATTACATCCGCTAGCAATCTCTTACTCCATCCAACGGCTCCAAATGATTTGGACCTTAACCACTACTGATTTTTTCTTTTGACTGGTCAATATTATACACTTTCACCTACTTTCTGTCCGGTCAGAGTCAAAAGATTTCTAAAGAGTAATATCAATAATACTAATAAATTGGACAATAGGCCAACACTGTCCTTTTCAATGTTTATTTTTCTCCTTTTCTTCAAATTTAATAAATATGTGGGAGGTCGGGTTGAAAATCAGAGCACAAAAAGTTTTAGGTTCAAGCCTCATGACCATTCTTATATGAAAATTAGGAACGTCTTAACGTTTTTTCATGAGAAAAATCCGGTTATAACGTCTTGAAAATTAATTTTAAAAAATAAATGTACTCATCACCTCTCTAATATCGATGAATCGATTCGAAAATTAGGTATGTACATTGGACACGATTTTAAATAAAAAGAGACATGTTATAAGATTTGTCAATTGTACATTTTCTTATTCCGTACGATGCACTGAATTTTCCAATTAAAATATAAAAAAATATTTAAATCCTTCCAAATATCTCTTCATTCGATAATAAATAACAATATATTTCTAAAAAATATATATATATTAAAATGTACGAAACTGTAACCTGGGAATTGGGAAACACGTGATGCCATTAAGAAAGAAACATCGACCCAGTGATCAATTAATAATTAATCCAATAAAAGCCTCAATAAACTTAATTAATGAGTTAATAATTCAAAATAAAATAAAAAATTGTTCTTTTTTTTTTTTTATTCTAACACAAAGGTGATCTATGAGGAGTACCTTTTCTTCTATTACTCATGCTAGTGGCCATATTTTCCTCTTCTGTAATCTTATTTGCTAATAATCTTCCGCAAACAAACAATCCACTTCTCTTTTTTCGAACAAAATTAGTGGAAATAAAGCTCATATTTTCGGAGCCCGATGAGCTCGATGGCACATCGCTGCCCAAATTTGTCGAATGTTGTGTCTCATCATCTCCAATGTCTTGAGGGATGAAGAAATCTGGACTAAGCTGTAGAGTTTTGCATATTCTAAGGAATGGAGACAAGTCCTTGTAGTGTTTAAAGACAAAATCAACCTGGTATCAAATGAATTTATTGGAAATTTAGTTAAATTGTTCATTTGTGACATCAAAACTGACAAATATATAGTCTTGAATCATCCAATTAGGAAATTTTTTAAAGTAGTTAAAATTTGATGGAAAATTGAATCCAGCATGCAACACGTTAATACGGTTTAGTTATAGGCAAATTTTGAATAAATTCATATTTCTAGCTTTAACAATTTAAAAGACCCAGAATTTTTTGCATCAAAAGGTTTGTCGATTCATCAAGCTAGGCTACTATAAGAATTTTAAAATTCTTATTCTGTTTATCACAGAACTACTAAATGTTAACAAACTGAGACTTCCAACCCTAATTATGCATATTTCTGTAAATTATGTATGGGAGTTCATCAAACAAAATGGACATCTTGCTCGACTGAAAGGCTACATCTAGTTACCAGAACGATGATTTGGACAATAAGTTCACGAGTTAAATAAGAATAAAAATCGAATTCATGAGGTTATTAAGTACCTTGCAGCCTAAAGAGCAATGTAAGAATGGTTCTTGAAGGCTCCTATCACACGATGTGCAATAATTTCCAGAACCCTTAAACTGCCTGTTTTGATGTCTCTTTTTGATGAACACAACTTTTGCAGCATTGATCGTGTAGGTCTGCAGCTAAGTCGAATTATAATTAATTCGAGCTCATTTATACCAAGCAAATTAAATTAAACTAGCCAAACACTAAGAGCATGTTTGACTTGACTTAAAAGCCAAAAGAGGAAGCTGAAAATTGGTTTTCTATGCATTAAGAGACTGTTTTCAGCATTATACTAAGCCGAACATGCTCAAAAAAATAATTAAAAGTAGAATTTTGGTGCAGTGACCTGAATGTTTGAGCAGTCTATAAGCTTCTCGAGGTCTTCAGATCGAACAACTTCATGATATACATATCGTCGAATTTGAAGAAGTCTGTGGGATCGATGAGAAAAAACACAATGGGGACAAATACTTGTACAACAATCCAAACAACAAATATTTTTCTCGTTTTTCTTCGATGTCTCATGAATTGAGCATGGCAAGAAAAATTTCTTCGCGTAGAGAGCTTCCAACCATGCCGGCTTCTGATAACCCTAATTTCATCACCACATATTATAGGTAAATTCAGATCATACGAAAAAAAAATAATAATAACAAAGAAACAACGTAAGGAATCGAACAATTGGAATTCAAGATCATGTGTAGGAGATGAATACTTACCATGATCATATGAAGTTTCTTAGTTATGAAGACAGCACTAGTGCAACCCCAGGTAAAGAGATGCGAGAGAGGGTTTAGGGTATGGAGATTTGTGTATTTATGGAATATCACAACACAAAGAAGGAAATAAATTAATTCCTAGGAACCATACAAAACTTTTTGTAGAGTGTTTTCTATATATATATATATATATATAGAGAGAGAGAGAGAGAGAGAGAGAGAGAGAACGTGGGTGCTGTTCACATGTGTCCCATAGCTTTCTTTCTCCATAAACTAAAAATTTTCATCTCCTTGAAACCCTAAATTAAATGAGCTCTTCTTGAATGAGCTGCCTTTACCAATTTCTTTTTCCACAATTTCCTGTTCTTGATTGATTCTCGTCTCGATAAACATATAGGTAAAACCTAATTAGGCTCTTGAACGCAGAAGATATTTGTCCTATACGTGGTTTTGATGAAATTATTATTGGAGTCGCACCAAAGATACATATACTTATTTTTGGAGGTGGAATATATGAAATTGATTATGACCTTATATCTTTTCATATCTATTAATATAGAACTTCTTCCTCTCTTTTCCTATGTGTTTCTCTCTAGTTAGTATAGGTATAACAAGTTATAAACAGTCAGGATCAAATTCAATATCGAATAAAGATGAAAATATACATCAATTTATAAGGATTTAAACTACTCCTCTTAATAAAGTTGACATTTTAAAATGAAACCTCAAACATTAGCATGGTATTAGAGTCCATTAAACCCCAACAAACAATTCGATCCGATTAAAACTAAAAAATTAAGCATACAAATTTAAAAATTAGTTTTGTGGTGTGATCCAGATTCCATGTGATTTGGATTTAGTTGTTTGGAAGTAATCCAAAAAAGTTTGAGTTTTGGAGAATTTCTAAGTCATGAAAATCAAATTTCATGAAAGATTGTGAGTTTAGCTTGAAAAAGAACTTGGAGATGAAGTAAAATATTTTGGAACGGAAAAAAGAAAAAAACTTCAGCAAGCTCGGCACCGTAGCGTCAGACAAGGGGCGGGGCAGGGCGGCGCGGCTAAACGGGCAGAGAACCCAGTGTTGGGTCCGGTACCGAGGCGCCCAGTAGCGTATTCTTCCATGATTTTTCCATTTTATCTGAATTTTGGGACTTCTTCTCCATCTTGGACTCTACCTCATCCACAACTTCGAGATTTGACTTCNTCCGGTACCGAGGCGCCCAGTAGCGTATTCTTCCATGATTTTTCCATTTTATCTGAATTTTGGGACTTCTTCTCCATCTTGGACTCTACCTCATCCACAACTTCGAGATTTGACTTCTATAAATACTCCACAAGGTATAGACACTTCATAAGGTGAAAAGACAAAACTCAAAAGAGATTATAACAATTAGATCATTGTTGTATACATTAGAAACAAGAGAGAATTGTTTAAATTAGATTAAGAAGATCAAAATTTTATAAGATAATTGTTTGCTTCTTGGTATAATAAATTTTCCCGTTCCACAATTTTCTTGATTGTTATGTGATCCATTAAATTTTTTATTGTCTATATTTTTCGTCTTTAATTATTTGACATGTTTCTCAACAAGTGATATCTAAACTTTTTTTATATCGGGTTGTTTCGTAACAATTGGTCTGCTCAAATGAGGTACTATCTTACGAGAGCATGTCAGGGATAAAATTTCGCATCGAATAAAGATGAAAAATATAGACCAATTTATAAAAGTTTTGAACTACTCCTTTTATTAAGATTGGCCTTTTAAGATGGAACTCCGAGTTTTTGAGAATTGTTTAAATTAGATTGAGAAGATCAAAATCTTATAAGATAATTGTTTGCTTCTTGGTATAATAAATTTTCCCGTTCCACAATTTTCTTGATTGTTATGTGATCCATTAAATTTTATATTGTCTATATTTTTCTTCTTTAATTATTTGACATGTTTCTCAACAAGTGATATCTAAACTTTTTTTATATCGGGTTGTTTCGTAACAATTGGTCTGCTCAAATGAGGTACTATCTTACGAGAGCATGTCAGGGATAAAATTTTGCATCGAATAAAGATGAAAAATATAGACCAATTTATAAAAGTTTTGAACTACTCCTTTTATTAAGATTGGTGAAAATTCTACCTTGAGGCTCAAAAAACATAAACGCACACAGTATATACTCTAGTTATTCCTTCACTCAAAATGTTTTGACTAGCTAACTAGTGGTTATATATGCTCAATGTTGATCGCGTAAGGCCACGGGCTGAAAAAGGGTTGATAAGTAACATGTTAGGAACTACTATCAATAATCAAAGTCCATCGATAACGTTGATGCCTGAAAATTATTGAGAAAATTAATCTTCAAGAAATTACAGAAGAAGTAATTCTTTTTAATATTACAAATGAATCAGCTAAGTCAAAAGATAAATGAGACACAAATATTCAAAAAAATGATACAGACTTTATTTACAACATCACAAATAACTATAAAAGTAAATTGACATAAGAATTTACGACATTAAACTATTATCACAATTTAGCTTCAATGCATTTTATGGATTGTAGTCTACGTGACATTCAAATAGACGGATACATATGTAATTTACGGGATATTGATGTCTAAGGAATGGACAATCAAGCACAAAATAGATCTCTAAAACCCAACATTTCTGCTTACGTGTCTGTTATCAATATTAACATAAAAATAAAGAGGAAGAAAGAGAAAATTTAATACTCTTAAAACGATAACATAATCTAATTATCTCTTTTGAAAATTTTCCTTTATTTGCTTGAATAACGGGTGAATCAATATATTTTACAGCTGCTCTTACATATGTTTACTTTAAAATGTAAATCATTTATTCGAATTGACTCAAAGTAATTGAAGAAGAAGAACACCAAAAGTATAAATGAACAATGAAAAAGAAACCTTGACTTAATCACATAAAAATGATAGAGCAAAGACAAGACATATACGAGGGAACTCGGGAAATTAAAGATGGCTACGCGAATTCTCAACCACTCCACTAATGGAAAATTCTGCTAAAAGACAGACAAAACACAAAAACCTACAGCTCAGTAAGCACTACTTAGGAAATTAATGACATTTTTCGGTGCTAATTTTGAGGAAACCTTCGTTTATGACACCTTTAGGCCTTAACCAAGGGCTAATCTTGGAGTTGGACACAATTTTTTGTCTTATATTATTCATTTTATACTTTCAGCACACTAACCAATCGGTGATCGAGCTAATTCATGTTAAATTATGCACATTATGCATTATGAGACTATATAGTACCGAATCAATATAATAATTGTAAATCAATTTTCTATTGTCATTTTTTTTCTCATTTTTATTAATTTTCTTGGAAACTATTTTCCTTTCTCAAGTTACTCTCCTACTTTCTTGCCTTAGTGTCTAGTTATACAACATATCCCACAATTAAGCTATGAAAATATACATTACATTGTATTTTGATTTCCATTCTAGGGTCGCCTCTTTCAACTTATTTTGGAGTCATATTCTTTACTACTTGGGATAGGTTCTTGATACTATTTCGAAGTATTCATGACAAACTTCGCAATACATATTTCATATTGAAAAATTGTTAAGAGTGCGTTTGATTGCGAACATGAAACTTGCATGGAAAGAAATTTTTTTTTTAGAGAATTCAATTGTCTAGAAATTTTTAATAAAATGTGTTTGATTGATTTCAAAATATTATATTTGTCCATTTTTTATTGTTGGGTAGATGTGAGAGAGAAATAGAGAGCGAATTATCTGGAAAATAAAAACCACATCTCCATGAAGAAAACATTTTCCTTATTTTCAAGGAAAATATGGTCACGTTACCAAAAGTGGGAAATATTTTTCGTAGAAAATTTTGTAAATCAAACAGCACAAATGTAAGAAATTAGGTGAAGAAATATATTTTCACGAAAAATATTGACAATAAAACGCACCATAAATGATTAATTTAAAATAACTAGTCAGAGATGACCGCTAAAAATAAATTTAATAATTTAATTTTTTATCATATGGCTGAAATAATTCGTAACACAATTAATAAATGGGTTATGCTACAAGTATATAACAATTTCCCAAATGGGTGCCAGATGCCCCACCCCCCCACCCCCCACTCAGTAGGGGGCCGTCATTTGTCCATTATAACACCCATTTGGTAAAATATTATATACAAATAAAATTTTCCTTAATAAATATAATAGACACAGTCAGCATATCTTGATTTTCAGGTTTATTTGATCGAGTTATTTCATGTGGTTATCGAAGTCAGGCGCAGTGTATGCTCTAGCTGCTGAGTTAAATGGCCGACTGATATCCTTGTTACTTTTACCATTCATTGTCTTCAGGTTTTGAAATAGATGGAAAGCACACAAACCGTACATTACTATGGGGTTTACTACATCAATCGCATTTTCAATACTTGGTGTCGGTATGATACAGTACAGTGTTCTTCTCTATCACCATAGGCCTACATGAATCGTTGTAGGAACCACGTTACTGTCTAGTTAAGAATATAACGTCAAGTACGAGAATAGGCTAGCAATGTTTCCAACCCTCGATACACGGTTCTGATGACATGAAAATACTTGCCCACCAACCAAGATTCATTTCTTTCAGCCTATGAAGAAAGTTTGGCAGCTTACCATATGCCTCTTCAGATCACCCATGACTATCTCTAATGCATGTTCTCATACTCTCCAACAAAAGTGGAAAATTAGTCAGATTCAGAGGGCACAATACAAAAAGTGAAGTAGGTCCTAGCGTTTTCTTTCCCTTCGTCTGGTGTAAGCTAGACCAGCATCCAAAACATGTGAATCCACACTGCTTAAGATCCGTGTAATGTTCCTTGGCTAGATGACACAGCTTCAGAAGAAAGAATAGAATGCGCCTTCCCATAACTTAAATGTTAACTATATGTATTCGTTATGCCATGCAAGTTATCAACCGTATGCCACCATTATAGGAAAATTGACAGAAATAGAACTAAAATGAGGTACTAATTATCATGTAATTCTTCAAATAAAAACATATGGAAAAATTGGTATGCAACAAGAAAGGATTTTCGTCCAACACTAAATGCACCAAATTTATTCTCAATCATTACGTAAAAATAATTTCCCTATACACGGCATAGCAATGTGCTTGTGAATTGTATTGACAACACTACAATAAGATCTCAAACGACAATCAAATTTGGATAAAGCTATAAAGAGTTCAAGGTTTCTGTGCTGAAAACATGATAAATGATTGCTGAATTGTCCTTGTATAATTGACAAGACCACAAGATCTACACAAGTCCTCAATCTCCTCTTCGGTTAAATAGTTGTAGTCCCTCGTGATCCTCTGTTACACAATAATAAAAAAGTTTCAACATGCATGATGAATGAAATATGTAAGACAAATATCGCAATCAGCAGCCACTCTACATGGCCAAGGAGACGATAATTTGACTAGTACCAATTAAATGGAGCAGGCCTTTTGCGTGCAGGGAGGGAGGTTACAAAGAAATACCAAATCAGTGTTTTCAAGCTTTGAACTTGCTTCCATACATGTTTACTAATCCAAAGATAAATGTTTAGTCTCGTATCAGTCTCTATAATGCCACTGATTCCTAGGATCGAACAGAGGTTCAGGTGAGTTAAATCTCAATTGGATAAAATTTGAACTTGTGATTCATACTCTAGGGGTAGAATTCTTGGAAGTCACTGAACATATAAATTTCATCTAGTCACCAAACTTATAATTTGTATCAATGTTTGTCAGTGAGTCCACTCCTGTTAGTTAGAAGTCCAACGTGGCCGTTAATCTCCAATAGTATGCTAATGTAGTGTAGACGTTTGATGACTTGATGGTAACAAAAAAAGTTCAGTAATCCAATTGAGAAAGGAATTACCTGTCTGAAAGGCCTCAATAATGCAGGAGTTGATGAACTGACTCGAAGAAAAGTACTTCCCACAAATACACCACCACTTCGCAATATACGATTGATTTCAGCGACCTGACACACGAGGACAAGAAGAAAAAAAGCACACGTCATTCAATGAAAATTACACACGAGAATTGCATTCCATTCAACATATATGAGATAGCAAGCCATGTTACAGGGTTGTAGGGCAAACTACCGAGTAAGGACAAAAGACCATTTTCGGGAAGTAAACATGTACTTCATCTCTTATTTCAGGTTGTTTTGGAGGCTTTGTAGTTAAAATAAAAGAAGTACAGTTAAACTGGTTACAAATTGGTTAGATCAGGGGACATGGTAACAATGATCCAATCCAAAGTTAAAAGACCATCAAGGCTATGGAATTCAGTTCAGACATCAAACTCTGAACATAAATTAATATGCTAAGTTTATCGGGAACGTATCTCGTCATAGCAAGTCGAAGGGTAGGCCAAGCTTACGTCATATTGTGCAGACACTGTGTCCAACAAGTCAGATAATGTCGCGAAAACATTAAGTAAAGAAATGGATTTCAAGTGCACAAACTTGCCACCTTGTGTAATTTAATATTCAATGGAAAGCCTACATTTTCCAATCTTCCACGGTAATTAAATTCAAATTCAGCATAATTGATATTCATTTGACTTGTTAGTTTCACATAATTTAGTGACTTATGTTTATTTGTTGTGCATATGCAAATAGTTTTAGTTATGTTACTCAAGTGGTGCTGTATCCTAGTTTTTCAAGAAATGCCATTTTCATTGTCCACGTCTATACAATTTTTTCATAAACGGATCAGTAAAGTACAGCACACAAAATAACATTCATGGAACTAATATTCTCAAGTCCTGCAAAAAGTTGAAAACCTGCAAATGTGAAAACTAACCGCATTAGAAGGAGAAGGCCAGCAATGCAAAGCTGCACCAGCATGAACGGCATCAACTGAACCAGATGCAAAGGGAAGTCTCGAAACATCTGCCCTTACAAGTGCAAGATTGCTGAAGATATTCAAAGAGACAGTGATTAAAGAAATCTAAATATGTTCTATTTGAGCAGCACCCAAAGCAATTATAAAGAGAAGAAAACAAAGCACTCACGAGCCTAAGATAGTGACATCATCTTTTATGAAGTCATAACATTGGCGAAGCATATTTTCAGAAAAATCTAGTGCAACAACTCTTGAATAGGCCCCTGATTTGGCAAATTTCCTTGAGAACAAACCACTGCCACAGCTAACGTCCACAAGGACTCCACCCTCTGCTGATTTAAAATACTCCTGAGCCATGTTGAACTGCATAGAATTTCACTTTAAACAATTTTTTGGCAATGAACGCTTTGTGTGGGCATGTAGACAAGTGGTTAAAATTTGAAGAGAAAATTGAGATGAGGTTTGCCTGTTAAATTACTATAAAGCAAGCAGATATTTATTGTAGCAAGGATGCATCACAAGAGATGATAAATCAGAAGATATTTTATACATAGGTGATAGTAAGACCCAGATAAAACTTTACCTAATGACTTGTGTTTTTACCCGTTTCTTCCATTTAATTTTGCCCCTTCTTAAAGTTTGAAATCATCAAGTTCAGGTCTTGAAATTTTTAATTTTATAGCACTCAGTAAGTTTATGGTATTTATATATGAACAGAAAGCAATGGATTTTACCTCTTCATCAGGGCCAGGAAAACCACTACGGTTAAAATTTTGGCGCCATCCCCTCTCATACACAAATGAAACAAATGGACTCCTGGTAGAAGTAAGAGCACCACCATTAGACTTAAGCAGTTCTCTGTACAGAAGATATCTAAAACATATGCAATCTTAAATCGTGGATTTATTCATCATTTGACCATACGAGGGCACTAACATAACAGACAACTGATTTTAATCATAACAGGAACAATAAATTTCAAATTTAGTTAAACAAGGAGCTGAATATACATTCAAACATGAAATGGAACCCATCAATCCTCATCTAGAAAGTTTTCCAGAACCACAGAGTCCCAGTAATCATTTTTATGCTTTACTACGAGACCTCAACTCACTAATGCACACTCAAAGATCATCCTTTCCTTCAGAAAAGGCAGATGTGGATTGACTGACAATATCATTACAAATCACATATCTTCTCGTAACTTTGATCTCCAGTCTTATACTTTTTCAAGTCTTCCCAGCAGGCATTGTCATCACCTCTAAATATCTCAACCCACTTGCTCCACCCTTTCCTCCACCAAATCCCCACCCCTTCTTCCACCATCATCCTGAATATATTGAAGGAAAAAGAGGACCAACTAATTTTCACCTTAGGACTGAGCCTACTGGTAAACTATACTTGTCAAAATTGAGGTTTGATTCTTGAAATTTGATCAACTACTCCAACAAGCCAGTACAAGTGCCCAATGCTCACACTGACCCCAACAAAAATAAAGAAAAAACCTGAATGTTAAAAAAATGAAAAGAAGAGTGAAGTTTTTTCTGTCTGGAAAATCAGGAGCACAAATAACACTTAAAAATAATAATAATAATAATAATAATAATAATAATAATAATAATAATAATAATAATAATAATAATAATAATAATAAAATCAAAATAACATGATTATGATCATGGCAGATTAGAAACTTATCAATATCAGAGGAAATCAAGTGAATATAAATTCTTATATTGAAGTCACCGTAGATTTACCATGAAGATCAATTAGTAGGCCAAGCTACAGATTATAATATATAGGAGAAGAAGATATGGGGAATTGAAGTCAGCAGGCAAAAGAACATTCACATGCCATTTAGGGAGCATATTAAATCATTTTCTTTTCATCAACGATATTCTTATGTTTAATGGCCAGGTAAGGCGCTAACAAAGAGCCATCCTTGACTTTTGAGAATATTTGTTTTCATTGCTTCTATCCTCTAGTTTCTGAAAAGCAAGAAGCCAGCTCCATAATGCAAAATAAGTCTTAATCTCCATACATAATAGTATGATACAGATAGCTCTTTTTTCCACCTCCAATTATGCCCCTCCATAACCAAACTGAAACACTTCCCCTTCTCCAGCCTAACACCCAGAAGAGTAGTTATTGTCCTTCAATATTTTTCATGGAAACAAGTAATAATGTCTCCAAGAGGGTGCTGAGAATATATACCAGTTATAGCCTGTCCACTAGCCTAAGGCATCTTGAGTCAATAACAAAGATGTCCATGTCCAAAAACTGAGGGAGAAATTAAACCTACTGTCCCCTACTTATAAATATACTGATTCAATACCATTAAATTTCTACCATATATTAATAATACACATATCATATATACTAATAGATGGCAAGAATCAAATAGTGGAAGCTCTAATCCCTACAACTCCCATAAATGGATCCAATATTTCATGTTTGAATTACTCTTGTTCTTCCTCTCTTATATCTGATATGTTTGTGTAGATGATGGCTTTAGGCTGGATTACTCCCTTCCTTCAAGTGTTTTGCGTTATGCACAAGTAATATTGGTGAAAACATATAAAAAATGAGAGTATATTCTCAGGCATAGTGTTACCCATTCAACATTTTTAACTTCATATTTTCCACCTCCGCATGCCTTGCTTCATTGTTGCATACATAAAATAAAAAAATTAATATCTACTTGATAGCTATTAACTATGAAGGATTAAACAATCACATATGACAGCTACACAACGTGGTAAATCTTTAGTATAGAGTTCATATCAAGTATAGTATTTGAAATGTGGTCAAATTGGAAGTGGGGATGCAAAAAATGCATTCTTTGAGAAAGAAGCATTCAATTATGATCAAGCAAGACTACATCACTATGCTACTTTACAGATTTCATACTTTCAACTCGAAAAGAATTTCATGATGCAATATCTTGAAATTGTAATTCTTTTACAATGCAATTCATGGCGAGCTTGTGATAATCAGCAATTTTCTACCTGAAGAGCTCAGTTCCAGCTGGTATAAACTCACTGTATTCCTTTGTCCCAGAAGTAATGGTGAGATCAAGATAGATATTTTTGCTCGAATACGTCTTGTTGCACTTCCTACATTTAAAGCCAGACCTATAGATAGCTGGCCTGCCAACAGTTCACATTCAAATTAAACACATACCAAATCACATAGAACCGACTTTATTATGTGTTTCAAATCCAATCTTACAAGTTGAAACCTGAAGGGCCTTTTCTTATTAGGGGTTCATAACAAATGGGACAAGCAAACAAGTCAACATCTGAAGTATCTTGGGCTTCACTACCCAATTCCTGAGAAAGCATGAATCAGTACCAGTGAAATATAATTTAACACTACTAAATGGAATAATCATAATTACATAAAATTGAAACATTAAGGAAACTGTAACATGCATCTGAATCCCAAAAAAAGAGGGGTACTTTCTTCATGTAAAATATGCTCTTTATGTGCATACATACACATGTTCAAAATATGCAAATACATGTTCGGCTTAGCTTAAATAAAGCTTTTTTCGACAGTATCACTCTTAATAAAGCAGGAAAAAAACCCAGGTTTTATTTAGTTATTTATTTTTTGTAGAACAAGCAAGGCCAAACAGCTCATAGAAAGAAAGGGAAGAAAAAATTACTGATTCCACAGCAACAGCAGAGCTTGCTTGAATTATTGGGCGGTTCCGTACAGAAGAAAAAGGGGAAGGGGGATGAAGATGGGAATTTTGAAAAAGACAAGGACTTTTTGGGAAGAAAACAGAATTATGGTGGAATCGAAGAGAAGTCTGAAGAGCAATAGCCATAGAGCCAATTAGATGATTATGATGGGTTTTTTTTACCTTTGTGTTTGATGTGTTCTCTGTGTGATGTATATAGATATATACACAAGCCTATATATATCGGCGTTTTCACCAGAGAGAGGAGAAGTGGAGGAAATTTTTTATGGTTTTGATTCATTTTTTATTAATTTTGTGGACACAGAAGGATTTCAGCTATCATGGAGTTTATGAAATTCTGGAGGTGAAAGGGTGGGGTCATTATTTCTTTTTTTGGTTACTATTGTAATTATTATTATTATTATTGATCTCAAAATAATAATATTATTTTCATTTGAGGATATAAATTTGCCACAATATGACATTTATCACCATTGCATGCTTTTTTTTTTTTCGTGGGTTTTATTAAGGAAAAATTGCAACAAAGGTCACTAATTATTCAAATTGTGTAACTGGAATCTTAGTGCCTCTTTGAGCCCAATTTTTTGCCCGCAATGCATTTTAGAATAATATTTTGATGGAGGATGTATGGTTAAAAAATAAGAAAAATTTTTTGGCTCATTCAATAATATTATTTTATGAAAAATATGTGGTTGAAAATAAGAGAAAAAAATATATTTTGAGAATAATGAGAACCAAACAATGGCTAATCGTATTTTCTATAGTTTTATTGTCTATCTTTCAAATTTGTAGCACTCGCCAATTTACATAAATTTTTTTTCCTTATATGAATAACTTAAACATGGGCATTTAAACCTAATTTAACTTAACGACCTGGCCACGCCATACTACTAAGTTCTAAATTATTATTTCTACTATTTTTGTCATCTTTATTGTTTAGTACTTGAATGACAAAATTATTTTTTGTGATAAAAGAGAAAATGAGAAGGATGATAACTTGTTTTAAATTATTGCGATTTTAGAAATACTTGAGTACGTTGATTTCAAAGAAAAGTTCTTCCATTTGACGGTTCAAATAAGGGTGGCAATAAGTTCGAAATGCTTGCTCCTTGGCTTGTTTCACCACAAGCCCATTGATCTAGCCGAGCAAACAGGTAAATCCCATGGGATTCGCGAGTTGTCCCATGGGCTCGCCCTTAGACTTGGCCTATTTCTCTTGTTTTCTTATTTAGTTATATTCAATGTTCTTGTTTCTAATACCAATTTTAATTGGGAAGAATTCATAAATCCTACTTTAAGTACATACTATTTTAAAAATAAGAAA
>CAIGRN010010581.1:0-40957 GCA_903798345.1 Fraxinus anomala | reverse complement strand
TTTTGGTCATTTCTCAAATTCTCTAGCAATTTTATCCTACATGCAATAATTATTTTCAACCCACATATTTTGTTTAAACCTAACTTAGAAATAAAGATGCATTAACTAAAAAAAAAAAAAAAATTTATGAGCAAAAAATAAACGTTATAACTAGAAAATTTACTTATAAGTAGAAAATTACTTATAAGATAAAAATTCATATTTGTGTGAAAAGTTGATTATAACGTAAAAATACTACTGGCAAGACTAAAAATCACTTAGAAAAAAATATAAAGTTACTATAAGTAAAAAATGCACTTATGTTTAAAACTTTATTTATAATTTACTTATAAGTCAAAATTACTTATAAATTTAATTATAGGTAAATATTTCACTTTTAAGTGAAAATTTTACTTATGTTTAGAAAATTAATTATAAGTAAAACATCACGAGTAAAAGAATTTCATACAAGAAATTATAGATTAAAAATTTCACAAAGGGACATATATGTAATTTTATTTTTTAAAAAACTTTTAAAACCGTTAAATAAACTCCTAAGTTGGATTAGACTGATTTAGAAACCGCTTCTAAAAATCACTCAAAATCGATACTTTGAAAAACCCCATAACCAGTACCCCAAAACTCCTAAACAAGCCCTCAAAGTTTAGTGAAACAACTCAAATTAGAGTTAGTTAGAGGGGCTAAAGATAATTTTCTTTTGAGGGCTCTTCGTGTATTTTTTCTTTGTTTCTTCATTTGTGTAAAATGGAGATGCTTGTAATAGATGAAATTTGGATCTGGCCCACTAATCTGACGCATGAGCGCAATGATTTATCCATTGATTATCACAGTGTTGCTCTGGTCTTTTTTTTTTTTTGTGGGGGTGTTTAGAGACTAGTTAAGACTTTAATGGCTCGTTGATCTGCAAAAATAAGATGCAGCAATCTGGTTATGCATTAAAATTTTTTTTACTTCCATTTTTAAGATCTTTATCAACTATGGATAATAGAGATGATGAAGTACGCGCATGACATACTATAATTGCAGAAGAATTTTGGAGATAAGAGGGGTAGGAGGAAGATGAGGAGAAAGTGGAAAAGAGAGAGAAGAGGGGACGGGAAGAAGAATAATGAGAAGGGAGGGAGGAGAAAGAGAAATGGAAGAGAGAGAGGTAGGGAGGAAATTAGAGAGATTAAATAATCAAGATTACTTCTCAATGGAAAATATACTTTTTCCCTCAGTTGAAATTCTAGTAACTAACGAACTAACAAAAGGAAATAAAATCAAATATTAGAAAATCTCTCAAAATAAATTGTAAATTATCTTCCTAAAAAAGCATTCAATCTTGGTAAATCTTCAAGAGAGTACTATTATGATCTCCATTGGAAGATCTTGCATCTCTTTCTCTATGTTATCTTGTGCAGTTTGATTCTTAAAGTACTGTAAATAATTGAATGTGATGGCATGAAAGGGCTGTTTATGGCCTTTTTGGAGGCTAAAGAGAATTAATACCAGGATTGTCAAGTCTTGTCTAGCCTCGCCTTAAGTGACCTCTTTACTAAAAAACTATGATATACCGACACGGACACGTATGCCCTACACGACACGGCACTTGTCGGACACGCTGATACGTGATTTTTTTTAAAAAAAATATTGACAGAACACGGGTCGACACATTTATTAAATTATTTAAAATTCTTCATTTATATAGCGTAAATTTAATTTTATACTAGTTATTAATTTTTCTTAGTGAAATATTTTAAATATGAGTAAATATGCATTATTTAATATAATTTTGAGTTAAAAATATATAACATTTCTAATAAAGAAAGAAAAATAATTATGATAGTGTCCGCTGAGTGTCAATATCAAATGCAAGGCCGACACGTGTCGGATACGGACACACCACCCTAGTTGAAGTGTCCGTACTATAGAGCTAAAAAGCACGTTGAAGATGGGAAGCACAATATGTATTTGTGGCCTGTGGGAATAGTGATTGATGTTATGTTCAAAACCTAGAATGTGCTGTGTGGCTTAGTATTTATTTTTGTTACTGCAGGTAATCCTGATAAGCAACTTTTCTTGCCTGCAGTGCATTGAGCACTAGATATAAATTCTTTCAAACTTGTATGTTCTTCTAGAAAATTGATGAAATTTAAAAAATATAAGTGTTGAGCTGGGAGATTCCTATACAGGTAAGAATGAAATAGATGAATTATCTTACAAAAATGGATCCCACTTAAAAATTGAGGATTCAATATCAAAGAGTGGCTCAACAGTCAGCTGCCTACATTCTTTGGTAGTTGTTATTGTATTTTGAATTCCTTGTTGATCCTTCTCTGTCCAACAGTTGGGAAGCAAACACTTACGGATATCGTGGTGATGATGGGCTGCTTTATCGTGGACGTGGAAAGGGAGAGTCGTTTGGTCCAATGTACACAACTGGTGATACAAAGTATACAACTGGTGATACAGTTGGCGGTGGTATCAACTACGCTACACAAGAATTCTTTTTCACGTAAGATAGTCATTCTCTTTAGGATCACCTTTAGAGTGGAAATTTTGTTATATATATTTTTGACTGTGGGCCTTGAGGATTCAGATAAAGGTTAATTTCTGCATATCTGTTTAATCCAATTATTTTACTTCAGTAAATTCTCATGATTTCCAGCTTGTTACCAGGAAAAATGGGGTTGTAGTGGGAACAGTTTTCAAGGATGTAAAAAGTCCTGTATTTCCTACCGTCGCTGTTCATAGCCAAGGCGAGGAGTATGTATCATTTCAAATTTTCTGTTCTGCACCTCTCTTTGTGATATTTTTTCTTCTACGTCTTACCTTTTTCTTAAAGCAATGGTTGGACTGTTAATCTTGTGTTTTCCTTAAATATTGATGATATTGTGGTATTGTTGTTTCATATTTATTAAGCCCCTATTTGGCCTCGATTTTATGAAACTCATTTTTAACCACACATTTCATGGACCCACAACTTTTATTAAATTTTTAACTACAGATTTCATCAAATTTTATCAAAATCTACTAAAAAACTAATTTTTTTCTAAACCAAACAGGGGCTATCTATATTCTGGATAATTAGCCACATGAATTCAAAGAATTGTGTAATACATCAAAATTTAGGGTAATGCCTTCACTTAAAATAAGCCATGAGAGCATTTACTCAGCATCTCACTGTACTCGAAAGCAAGCTGCAGGATCTACCATTAGAATCATCATCTGCACCAGAAATGAGCTTTGAAGATTGAAAGTTGAATAGAAGACTTACCCTCATTTACAAATTTGTGAAGAGGATTTCCCCATGAACCTATGGTACACTGGAGAGCAAACAGCTATAGCTACTAAAGCAATCATCATAACACCGCATAATATTCTGAAACAGATTATAGTAAGTTACAATTTTTGTACTGATATGATAAACAAGTAACAACTAAGCATTACTCCAGATAAACTTGGGGTTGCATCTCTGCTTAGGTCTGTCGCAACATGCAATGGAATATCTAATGCGATCTGATCCATCTCAACCACTTGTCAAGTTAATTTTTGTCTACTTCTCCTTGTGACATATTCTGTTAGGATCCCATCACTCTTGTGAACGAGAGCTTGTTTAAGTACACCGCCAACTCCTCAGTCGTCTTCTGCTAATTTATCCTCATTGGTGCAACCTCTAGTTATTGGTGTATATCTCATTTTTTTATCTTTTGTATTCTAGTATAATCATACATTCAACTTAACTTTCTTGTTTTGGCAATGCTCATCTTATTGACATTTTGTCCTTTTGAGAACCAGACCTTCTGACACATAGCTGGTTTGTAGAACTAGCATTTAACCTTATTGAGATGTCATATTCCTGTAACACTGCTCGTTACGAACCTGCATTTTACCTTAGAGATTTCCTATTCCTGTGCCACTGCTCCATTTTATTCAAGCTTTCAGTTAGCCTGCTCTAATGTATGCATTTCATCCTCTTCAAGTCTTTCTCACTTGTCAGTAGTTGAACTCAAGTATCTAAATTAATTATTTTTCAATATGATCCTTTGTAAATTGTGGTGACTCTACCATTTTCCATATTCCTACTATTACCCAAATGATATTCTTGCACTCCAATTTAGTTCTAT
The DNA here is from genome assembly GCA_903798345.1 of Fraxinus anomala. Taxonomy (NCBI): domain Eukaryota; kingdom Viridiplantae; phylum Streptophyta; class Magnoliopsida; order Lamiales; family Oleaceae; genus Fraxinus; species Fraxinus anomala. The sequence continues at coordinate 36,848 of CAIGRN010010581.1, read as the reverse complement.
TTATTCTAAAACCTTCAGATTTCAAAAATACACTTCCAAAGTTCTAACTTATGTTTTAACGCCCCTAGTCCATCTATTAAAGAAATAATCTCATCTTGGATATGTCTTCTTAGTCCATAATGACTAGAGTGAAAAGATTATGACTTAAGACAACGTTTCTCTACTATTATCGCCACATCTCACAGTTGTAATTATTCCATCATACATATCTTTTAAAAATGAGGCAATCTTGGTTTCTAACCAAAATTGGGTGGTGGACTTGGCATACGGCCAAATTTGGGAGACTTTGGCAAAAGTAGCTATTTTTGTGTTAAAATGTGAAACTTTTTATGTAAAAATTGTCAAATTCTTTGTATGGCAAAGATTATATAGTACAAATGTTGGTGAACAAATCTCGAGGCCAAAGTACTAGCTTCCAAGAGAAGCTTTGTAAATGATACATCCTAACAACCAATGGATAATACTAATAGGCAAAAAAAAAAACTAGATCTAATCTGTTAACTTTAATTAATGAAATTGATATCTCTAAATTGTATTGTAGAAAATCAAACATCGGATTATTCTCAAGGGAACTCGAACATATAATTTAGTTAAATGTAGAATTGAGTCTAAATGTCGAATTTAGTTGAAATTTTTTAATTGGTGACAAAATTTCAAATATTTCAGAAATCTCAAGTTGTAGGGATATTTGAACTAGGAACTATGTGTTTTGGTAGACATTTAAAATTCGAAATTTGGAGAATCTCAAATTGTTTTGAAATCTCGAATTTCCAACTTTAAACTGTAAAATTTCAAAATTTGTAGTTGATCGAGCAATTTCTACTTGATATCCTGAATTTGAAAATGATTGAAGCAAAAAGAAGCAATTTTGGGCATAAAAAGACAAAAATTAAGAACCTACGTACTGAGCATGTGAGAAAATTAGTGTACAACTTTTGTTACATATCATCATTGAGTAAATAGTATACCATTGGAATAATTGAATTTAGAGTTCAACGCAAAATGAAGTGCAATTCGGAGTTGTGGTTCAAAAGCTATGCACATTTGAAGTTAAGCTGACAAGCAAATTTGAGATTTACACAGCTAACTCTATATTTTCCAGAATACTTCAGATTTGCACGCCAAACTCGATATCCCAGCATACTTGAGATTTTCATAGGAAAATATCGAGAATATCTCCATAACTCGATATTTGATCAGCGAAAATTCTCCATTTCAATCATAAATAGAGAATTTGTACAACACCTCGTTCGAAATTCCCTTAGCCCTTTCGAAAATTCTATGTTTCGGACAATATTGAGCAACCAATTTTAATCTAGACATGTTAATGTCATGTACTTTTTTTTTTTAACATTTGCTATCCTAAAAATTCGAAAATGCATGAAATCATAAGACATTCAAAATCACTAAAAAAAAGTCAAGACAACGAAAAAACATAATGAAATATCAACATCTACTCTTTCATGTTTATGTATTAAATAGTATCCAACATTTGTCCAACTATTGATTAACAAATTGTTTACAAAAATTTTACCTATTTTTTTAATACTAATAACATGCAAAAATATTGCACTAATGTGAACAAAAAATAAAAGAAATCCTTGTAATAAATGAAAAAATAAAAAGAAATCTAGAACAAGTTTTCTACATTTTTTCATGTCATTCAACAAACAATATTTGTCATGTTCTTCCTATTCTTCTTTTTTGTAAATTTCTTATTCTAATATAATTTCGAGAAAACTTCCCAAATTTTCATTCTCTTAAGAACTTCTCCACCTACAAGAAGACACCCCTTTGTTGCCTCTAAAACTAGACTCATTTTGATGGTTGAATTGATAATTCGGAAGAAGAAAAGGAAATAGAAAATGAAAATGGTCGTCGAATGAATAGTCAGTTTGGGGTTGAGTTGAGTGAGTAAAACAAATGGATTTTAGAATTGTGGGATATAAGAAATGATTTTAGGCTCCAGCTAGAAATTGGGAAATTTTTAAGGGTATTTTCTATGATGAACCGACACGGATGTGTTTTCGACAATACGTTGGATATGTTGACACGCGATTTTTTAAAAAAAGTACTCACTCAACACGTCATCAACATGATTAGATTCTTGAAAATTTTTCATTTATATAGAATAAATTAAATTTTATACTTGTTATTAATTTCTTGTTGAAAATTTTTAAATATGAGTATCTATTTGTTATTCAATAATAACTTTGAGTTATAAATTTATAATATTGTTTATAAAGAAAGAAAAATTATTCTCACGAGGAGCGTCGGTATCCTACACATGGCGGATATGGATAGGCCACCCTAGTTGAAGTGTCCGTGCAATGGAGGGTATTTTCATCCTTTTTTTAAAAAAATGGCCACCTTAGTTGAAGTGTCCGTGCAACGGAGGGTATTTTCATCCTATTTTAAAAAATGGCCATGGATGCAAACCTTTCAATTTTCGGCCATTGTTCAAAATGTGGTGTCAAATTTGGATGGTTCCAACAAATTCTTCTTAATAATATTCATATATCTAATAAAAATTCCTTTTATTCCTAACAGACTAGCACGCAGCATAGCACTTATATGGGCACCCTCTGGGCTTTTTCTAAATAATTATAAATCTCATGCAAATCTATGGACATCTGCTATTGAAGTCATTTACATGCTTAGGAGAATGATAGACAAGTTAGAAAGATGTCCATAGCATAATGCTGAAAAAATTATTGTCGAAGCCCTCCTGCATCCCAGTTTGTGAGATCTTTCTGTAAACATTGTTGATTTTTTCCTTAATCCGCAACAAATAGACAAAATAGTTCTGGGCTATTTTTTTATTAATGACTCTGTGTCTCTTCTTTGTGGTTTCCATATGCTACGGTTAATGCACTAACAAGTGCATACTGCATGAAAATTCTACTTCTCCATTCCCTTTGCTGTGCGAATACTTTCTCAAAATTTAAAATATATGGATGTATCTAACTTCTTGAGATTGTGCTTTGATGTGTGTGGCAGGGTGACTGTCAATTTTGGAAAGGATCCATTTGTTTTTGATATTAAAGTAAGATTTGCCTTCTCCTTCTCCAATTCCTTTCTCCATTGAACAACAAGTTTGTTGCAACTTTTTGTTAATTCCTGCCTTAATTACGTTCATATGCTAGACATGCTTATTTTGAACAACCAGTTCCTTGGAAATGGGAATATTGAGCAAATAATTAGTGATTATTAGCATAATTAAAAAAAAATAAGGCTTAAAATCTTCACTTAATGTGGCATTGGGTCCAATTTTTTTAATTCTTTTCTTAATTTGGATTGTAAATGTGGGTTGTATATTGTTTAAAATGCACCTTCATATTTTTCACTTCCTTTTACTTAATATGACTGGTAGATACCAACCAGAGTGCATACTTAGATTTGATGTGAATATTTTATCATATGAACTGAATACACCAAAATAACTTACAACAACATGTTCATTATTTCTCTTTTAGGACTTTTGGTTTGTAAATCTAATTTTGTTGCTCTTTTGCATGCATCAACTTGCTTTTCAGTATTTTCCGTTAAACAAAATCAGAATGTTAATGAACTTGAGAACAAACTGATAAAATTACAATGCTAAAACTAATATCTCATTCAATATCATATCTATGAATCAGGCATATGAGGCAGAGCAAAGAGCAATTCAACAAGAGAAAATTGACTGTATTTCAATACCACTGGATGCTAGTCATGGGTAAGTTCATGTTGCTATGTTCAAGCTCCACAACAAGAATGTTCTGATATTTGGGGGATTTAAGGTGCCCGAAATACTATAAGTCGAGGATTCCATTTTATGTACAAGTACTTGACTATATATTGGAGCAGTCCTTAATGTCCACCACTGTGATTTCTCTTATTAGTAAAATTCTTCACTTGTCAAAACAGCAGCCTATGTGCTAATGGCATTCCCCATTCTAATTTCTTTGTGAAAATTTGCTTATTTTCATATCTTCCTATTATTTCTTTGGCAATGAGGCAACTGGAAAAATAGTTTAGATGATACTGATTTTTTATTGCTTTAGATAATGTATTTCTGAACTTCACAATAAAATTGTTTAGTACTTCCTTTATTCTCTTGTATTTAATTCTTCTTTGCAATTCTCGATTGTTTCCAGTATCTCAATAACTCGTGAATAACTGATTCAAATGCTATCATGTTTTTAGTTGTAACTTGTAAGAAAGGGGTTCATCATTTTGAACTATCCTTTCCTTGATATATATATAATAAAAAATTAAAAAAAAAAGTAATTGCTTTTTAAAAATATTATATGACATTTTTGGTGGATCTAATCATAATGTGAATCCATGATTTATTTTTAATTAGAAATGAACATTGATGCTTTTTGCACAAATTGTGTCATTGAGAGAAATGTTCAAAACCCACAATTAATATGCTAATCCATAATATTTGTTCAAGGTTTTATTTTTTTTCTGATCTTCAAGGAAAATTGTGGCTGAGTTGATTTTTGTGAAAAATAAGCCACTGAATTTCTCTCTTGGAAACATGCAGATAACAGCCTTTCTTGGCTGATGCAGAATAGATAATTCACATTGAAGAATTGAGTTTCTAATTTTATGAGTCTTTCATCATACATGCACTTCAGTTCTGATGATCATTGTTGTGTTCTTTTTTAAAAATGTGCTCAAACATCTTATAATGAGAATTTCAGATTTATAACTGGAGTAATTGAACATTTATTTGACTACCGAAATATAGAACTACAACTGATATTTTCTTTGATAATCTCCATTGGTTTTTTCTCTTCCCAGATTAGTTCGTTCCTATTTACAGCACTATGGGTATGAAGGAACACTTGAATTTTTCGATATGGCTAGTAAAAGTACCGCTCCTCCAACTTCGTTGGTTCCAGAAAATGGGTTCAATGAGGAAGACAACATGTATGCAATGAATAGAAGGAGGACTCTTCGTGAGGTATGAATTGAAGCATATTATTTTTCTTCATAATTACCAACAACGGGTTTTCTGGAGTTATTTGTTTCTGGGTTTTTACATCCTGCCAGCAGGGACAACCTGTTTCGATTAAATTTGAAATTTCTAACCATTCATTCCTTTTTTTCCTCTCTCCCTTTTACCCACATATATGAGTTCCATGATCATGATGGCAGTACTTCTTGGAGTGCCATCATCATGATGGCAATAGTTGAACTGTGTTAGAAAATATATTCACTAAGAGAGTGATGATTAGGTTACCAATTTATTGCTTTCATAGGTTGCCGAGCTGAAAATAACAGACAAAACTGGGTAGGTGTAGGGAAGTACTCTTACATGATTAGGAAACATCACATTATGATGGGACATCGATTGTAACATCAGCTCTTCCCTTGCACCTAGGCATGATCATTTAGAAACTTAGGGTGTAAACTATCGTAGACTTGCTAGGATTCTTCCATGAAGTCAGAGAATGATTTGTCCTTTTTCATCAGAAGTTTTGAAGGTTAATGTTAACCTCTTCAGGCAAAGGCTTTCTCATGTTTAGCCTGTGGAGAAAATGTTCCAAATTATGTTCTAGGTTTTGGATATGTGCTGCAACAGCAAGATTTTGTAGCCATCAGCAAGCACATACATTTTGTGCTCATCTATTTCCAAATTCAGGTGTCAAAATTCTTTGCAACAATTTTTTGAGTAACGGCAACATTATTTGTCACAGCAAACTCACCCAATATAAATATGTTTTGACCTTCAATTTATCAATACAATTACATGATGCATGAAGAGATTGGATTTTAGTTCTCTTAATCTTTTACTCGTGAAAATTTTCAGTTTCCATATTTACTCACTGACACATTAGGGCTCCTGACAAAACATAATCTGCTATATCTACAGCATATTAGTCCTTGCTTGCACGATAAGCAACTTTTAATAACTAGTAATATTACAGAAAATATTAAATCTATTTTCTTTTCTTTGGTCGTGCAGCTAATAAGGCGTGGCGAAATCGATGAAACATTTGCTAAACTTCATGAATTGTATCCTCAAATTGTTCAGGTAGATGAGATCAAGTTCTTTTTCTTTTTTATTTTATTTTATTTGCTTGACCTGTTAATTTAGAATCGCCTTGACTGTTTTCATGTAGTCCAGCTCTTAATTTACATTTCATAGAAAGCACTCTGAAATGACCTGTATTCATTGAGGAACTGAAGTGTGTAAGGTTGATATATCGGTGCAGAAGCGTTATGAAATTCTCGTAATAAGAATTATGTGATAAATATGAACGATATTTGAGCAATCATATCTTTTATGTATTGAATAATAATTTATTGTTATCAAAAAGTGTACGGTATCTTTGTATTTATAGGAAATATTTTTCTATAATCCTAATAATATAAGGAAATGAAAATAAGAAAACTAATATAAAAGAAATTAGAAATCTTATTCTAATAACAAAATATTAGAATAAAAAAATAAAACTTGTTACAACTAAACATTTTATTATAAATATCTAATCATAAGCCTATTTACAATATGTATTGCCTCTAACCATTATTTCTGTGTGCCATGTGACATCTCAAAGATTCTGATGGATGCATCCATCAGCTTTTAATGGTGACAAATATATAAATGGATTTACCCATAAAGATGACCTTTTTCTACACTTGACTGATATTCATGACGGTGGCTATGGATGAACTCCATGCCCTCTCACATCTTGAATCTTTTTAAATAGATCCATGCTGATATCGTTATCATTGACATGATAATTTGTTTGCTATATGCAGGATGATACGTCTTCTATTTGCTTTCTGCTACGTACTCAAAAATTTATTGAGCTTGTTCGGGTAAATGTCTTTTTCCTTCTGTAGGTTATTGAATCATGAATATACCATTAGTGTCTATTCTCTATTTCTTGTGTTAGAAATTGTAAATATGAACAAATTTGGGGAAGGTTGCTGTAGGGGTTGGAAGGGGGCAAGTACTTAACAGATAAGGTTTTGTGACTCTTAACAGATAAGAGGCCATGTGAAGTATGGTTTTGCACATGTAATCAACTTTATGATGTTAAAACCGCAAGTACTTTGGTCCTCCGACACTAAGCATAAGCACTTCAGGGTAAAATCATAACTTGTCAGTCATGTTAAGTGTGCGGTCGGCTTTGGTTAAAATAAATTAGAACCTGTCTAATTTCATGTGATTCGTATCTTAGAGCTTAAAAACCAATAGTTAGTGAAATATTTTCCTTAACTATATAAGATGCATTTTCTATTAGCCCATGTTTGATGGCCATTATAAAGAGAAGTTGGAGGAAAATTGATTTTTGAACAGTGATTTTTTTGAGAATGCGTGGTTAAAAAGTATGAAAATTTTTTGGATTCACGTGCAAAATATTTTATTTCTTGAATGTGTGGTTGAAAATATGTATGAGAAATAAAGAGTTTTGAAATTAAAAGAGTTGAACATAGAATATATATATATAAACTTGAATAAGATCGAGGAAGATATGTCATTTAATAAGTTAGTCAAGGTAGGTTGGTATAGGTCAATATAGAGTGGCAGCTCCATAAGAGAATTGAGATGTATGTCTTTTCTTGCCTTGTGCAAGTATTGTATTTACTTTGTGCCCTCTGTTTCGGTATTCATGCCAACTCAACTCTTTTTTTATTCAGAAATTTTTAATTGGTCATGTATTCTCCAATTATACATGCGGAATACGACATAAAATTCCAATATTTTTTGTCGATTTTTTGTTTAGGCTCCTTTTACCCCATAAAACTGGGCATTATCTTCAACAACTCTGATCCACATCTTACCGCAGGTTGGGAAGCTGGAGGAAGCTGTGTTGTACGGAAGATCTGAGTTCGAAAAGTTCAAGAGGAGGTCAGAGTTTGATGATCTAGTTAAGGTAACATTTGATCTTCAGCAAAGGCATGAACTAATTCTATCTTGGCTTACTGTACATAGACTGGATCCATGAGCGTATTTTAGAACACATTAGGGTACAAGGCAAAATATGATTTTGCTAGAGAATAGGTTCCTCTTTTACTCTCTTTTCCTGGTACTTGATGCAGCCCTCTTACCGATATATACCTATATTATGTTTGGCTATGCTTGTGCTTAAAAATCAGTGCAAGTTTCTTTTATTTCCNAGGTTCCTCTTTTACTCTCTTTTCCTGGTACTTGATGCAGCCCTCTTACCGATATATACCTATATTATGTTTGGCTATGCTTGTGCTTAAAAATCAGTGCAAGTTTCTTTTATTTCCCAGCGCATTACAAATGAGTTACTTCTTCCATACAATTACATAAAAGGGACTATTTATTTTGAAAGTAAGCCCCTGTTTGGTGGCTTTTTTTCTTTTTTTGCAAAAACATTGTTTTGAATAGTTAATTTTTGGAGAATGTGTGATTAAAAAGTATGGAAAAGTTTTGGGTTTATGTGTAGAATATTTTTGTGTGTGTGGTTAAAAATGAGTGTAGAAAAAGGAGTTTGGAAAGAATGGGAACAACAGGGGCTAAATCTTATCTTACTATCAAAATAACTGATTTACTTCCTTTTTTGTGAATAAAGAAATTATTCATTCTAAAACTTGCTTATTTACTTAAAAATTTCTTAAGCTTAGCCAGACATGCTCCTAGTTGAATCGTTACAGTTGGAATGTTGGACTTCAAGCACCTTTATAGTTCTTTGTACACTTCAGTTTTTTCATTCCAACGTCTCTTTCTTCTACTGCTAGGATTGTGCTGCTTTGCTGGCATACGAACGGCCAGACAAGTCCTCTGTTGGATACCTCCTTCGAGAGTCTCAAAGGGAGCTTGTGGCTGATGCCGTTAATGCGATTATTTTGGCAACAAATCCGAATGTGAAAGATGCAAAATGTTGCTTGCAATCACGTCTGGAGAGGTTACTAAGACAGCTTACTGCTTGCTTTTTAGAAAAAAGGTCCTTGAATGGAGGTGATGGTGAAGCTTTCCATTTGCGCAGAATTCTCAAGAGTGGTAAGACAGGTTAAATCTAGCTGATAAGAATTTCTCGGGCCGTACTCCCTTCTGTGAATATATTCGCTCGATATCGTCCAAAAACATCTGCATCCAGTGATAAGACTGCTTTCGAGAAATACGAGTTGAGGCTTCGAATGGCCGCCCTATTTGCTTTATCTGCTTATTTTTCCCATAAAATTGGGGGCGATGAAGTTCTTGAGATTGTACTGTTAGATATAGAATTTGATGTTTAGACCTTTTAGAATCATAACATTGTGAGTGTACAGATTAACTTATGTTTATTTATGTTCATTCCTTCGATGTACCATTTGAATGTGAAATACTTGTGATGTTGCTGAGTAAATGAACATGGATAAAATTTGTTATGGCTTCCCATTTGTCAATATTTCAAGATGAAGTCATTTTTTAAGTTGAATCGAACAGGCATCTCCAAGCCTAACGCTGGCCCAATAGAAAAATAAAAGAAATATAAAATCACGTTTCAAGTGCATAAAGCAATTTTTTTTCCTATTTAGACGGTTATAACCAAATAAACAAATCAAAATTGTTGATTGGCCAAAACATTCATGTTTTATTCATGAAATGATTTAGATCGCTTTGTGTCCGCGCCTAATAAATCCATTCTATAAGACAAGTTAAAAATGGACCAAGAATAATCATAAATTTCGGACCACAAACTTAAGGTAACAAACTACAATAATTTATAAAGTGGCAATTACATTCGAGTCCCAACTACTCAATTAGTCAAGTATTAAACGATCGATCTTTGTTTTTCAAGTAGTTGATTGTGGACAACTATCTTAGCTAAACGAGCACTCTCTCAATACTCTACTAAAAAATTACTTGAAATGTACTCCCCACACTATTAATATTTAAAAGTAATAACCGCTATAATATGAACACTCTCTCAAACGAAATTTTTTCCACACATACTTTAGCCCATGTTTGACAACCATTAAAATGAGTTTTTTTGAAGAAAATAAGTTTTGAAATAGTAATTTTTTTAAGAATATGAGGATAAAAAATTAGATTTACGTGCAGAATATTTTATTATAAAATGTGGTTAAAATGCGTTTGAAAAAAAAAAAATTATTTTAATGATTATCAAACTGCAGCTTAAGTAAGAAGGCATAATACACAACACATGAGAGAAATCAAGGTTGTTCTCGACTAAGATTTTGATGGATTTTAAAAAATTATGAATTCTAATGAATTTTTTAAATTTGAATAGATTTTCATAAATTCTATAAGAATCTCATTAAAAATTGTGAAATTTCTAAAGATCTGGTATGTATTTTTTAAGCTTGAAATACATCCATCTCTTTTAAAATCTCTCGTTTAATAAAATCCTTATAAATTCACTAGTTATTGAGAATAACTAAATTTTAGAAAAATTCATTTAAATTTATTAAAATATGATGCCTAAATTTTAATGGATTGTCATGAAAAATCATTAAAATCTCAAATGGAAACATCTAAATTTAAAATGATTTTTAAAATTTATCAAAATTTCAGTTGAGAACATCTTATAAATACATGTCAAATCATGCACACATTTTTTCTTCCTTCTCTACTGGAGTTAGGGATGGCAAAAAATACTCGTTCAACTCGATACTCGTAGGCCTTGCCACAAAGTCTAACTCAGTAAATGGGACGGGGGTCATTGTCCCGAAGTTGATACAAGAAATATAGTTCCCTGCTACTCGTCACATTTAAAGTTAATTTAAAATTTTTATCAAAAAAATAAAATATTTATCATCATTTTTAAAGAGAATATGAGTTATTATTAACAAATTGAAAAAAAAATAATAATAATATTTATTAATTAAAGACATAATAAAAATAAAAAATAAAGGAGATGATAAATGGGGCAAGGAACCTATGAGGATGGGACAAAGTGATAAAAATATCCAACAAAATGGGAATGTGAATGATTGATCCATCTCATATACGTCCCTTGTCATCCCTAACTAGAGTTAAGAATCAATTTAGATGACATTACATTGCATCAAAAGATAAATTTATTTAAATACAAAGTCACGTAACTCATTTAATTGAACGTATGAAGTGTTAGTCACTTTTAACTTGTTCTTAGTCTTAGTCACTTTTAACTTGTTCTTGATCAATTTCGATCCAGAGGGAAAAAAAATTTGTATTTTGAACAGTAAAAATATTTGTAATCTATAAATTGACTAGACATGAACACTATAGCTTGAACTAATTAGCATTTACAAGTTCACCAGTTACCTTGAGGCTCGCGGCAGTAGCGCGACGGCGCCACCGCGGCTGGATAAAATATGCTAATTCCACCGACACGAATCAAAAGGCGTCTTTATGTCACTGTAAAGTCAACAAGAAAGAGACCCCAATTTATATCTGTCACACAGTGAGCCACTTTGATTTCCCATTACCCCACCTTCACAAATGCCCTCAAACTTCCCGTGTTTCTTGCTACAATCCTCCCACCTACCTCGCCCTCGCCCCCGTAGCACTCGGTTGTGTAGCAGTGGACTTTCAAGCCTGTTAACTCCCTTTTCAATTCTCCAGTAATTGCCTTTTAGAGAAAAAAAAAAAAGTAGAACAGTGAAGTATTTGGGAAGTAAATTTGAAATCTGGGTTCATACCTATCTGTTAATCTGACTTTAGAATACCGTGAAATCCAGTTTTTAGACATAGATTAGTGTAGTAGAGGAAGAATATGCATGGCCCAAGTCGTTTGAGCAACGGGGTGAAGTCTTTGTCACCGCCTACATCTCCCCGTCATCGCCACGGCCGAAATAAGAGTACTTCTACCACTAATGTCGTCGGCGGTGGTGGGAGGAATTTCCTTAGTGACGGTGGCGGTGGAGGTGGTACTAAGTTACAAAATGTGGTTGAGAGATTAGTATATTTATTAATGTCGGTAATGTATAGGCGAAGAGGGATGCTTTTGTTTGCCCCTTTGCTGTATGTATCAGGGATGCTGTTGTATATGGGTACATTGGGCATTGATGTTGTCAATTCTGGTAGTGATGGAAGTGATGTCATTGGGCCTGGGTCGGTATACCGGAGTCCCAAGGTATTCCAGAAGCTCTGGCCGTTCATGGAGGCCGAAAGCAATCGAAGCTCCAGTAACATGGTAATTTTGTTGTTTCAAGGAGTATTCAGTGTTTGTCTTTGTTAAATTTGTTGAATATGATTGCAATTTGCTTGCGTTGGTAAGATTTTGGAATTGCATTGTGGTTAAAATTGAAGTGCTCAAAAAGGCTTTGATCTTTATGGATTCTGTGTTAAGTTGCGTTGTAAACTGAAATATAGACGAGTGCTCGTTTAAGACGAGGGAAGGTTTTCATTTTGACGAATTGAAGATTTTGAGCTGTGCAAGTGAAAAAATTTCTGCTTTCATTCCGTTGACGATGATTTGAAGAATCTGTCTTGATTTGCATCGGCAATCATACTGAGAATTGGATGAAGGTAATAACTGATAGTTTTCTGGCTTAAAACTTTATGCAGTTAATAAATGCGTGGAATCCAAAGCTGTCTCAAGGTTGGAAGCCCTGTGTCAAGCAGACTATTTCTCAAACAGGTTTGTCTTTATCTTTGCACTTGTAATTAATCTAATAGTTGCTTTTTTATGCAAGAATCAAAAAAGTAGATTTTTGGATGCATTTAAAACGAGAATTTATATCCAAATTTGAAATGTTTGTCTGTCTTTTGCACTATTTATATATGTTCATTCCTATGCAATGTAACAGACTTACATAACTTGCGCTTGTACAAACTCAGTACCAAAAAGACATTTGTAGAATTAAGCACAATGCTGTAGATGGACATGTAGAAAACTCATTACAATAGTAAATGTTGTCTCCAGTAAAAGATCTTCACTATGCATACACTTTTTTGTTGAACATACTTCCAAGTCTTTCTAAAAAGTATCAACAGGTTTTCTTTTAGATATCCTGCATTGTTGGCTTAATGAATTTGATTGTCCTTCTAAAAGATTATAGGATTTGAAAAATTCTTATGCATCAGTATTTATAAGCAGCCATTTTTTGGTGTATTAACTATTCTGCTAATGTCATGTTTACCAACTTTGTGCTTGAAGGCTTCTCAGAGTTGCCAAAAAGAAATGGGTTCCTAATAATTGAGGCAAATGGTGGGTTGAACCAACAAAGATTATCGGTATGTTTCTACTTATAGCAGTTGGTCCAAAGGTTGTTAAAATGTGCTTCTTATTCATTTGTCCTCGTGAATTTTCATTTAACACATTTTGCCATTGTATGCGATTCAAATTCAGTAATCTGTTAATCATTCTTATTGCTGGCACTAGCTACTCGTTAGTGCTCTGGAGCTTCAATGTCCACAGAGTGCATGTATATATCTTCTTGTACTTACATTTTCTTGAAATTGCAATAATAGAGTACTATAACTTGATATTCCCTTTTATTAAAACTTCCGATTGTCTCAAACCTTAATTCGATTTATGCGATTATGATAGAATTCCATCAACTATCTTAATGGAACTTTTGTGGAATTTGAGCTTATCTTTCTTTGCACTCTTTGACTTTTAATATCTTGTAATTTAATCTTTCTGAATATATAATGTTTCTTTTCCCATAAAAGAGAGATGTAATATTTCCAGTGGATTTACACAATTATTGGTTTTCCATGTGCTAATGAACAACAAATTTGTGAAGACAAATATATTCACAGGTCTTAGAGATGTTGTTCAAACATAATGTACATTAGATATTTGAGTTAACGATACCAGATTCATTGCAGTACATTATGTGTCCTTAAAAGTCAAAGTTGCTAATGGTTTTTCTCATTTGTGTTACAGATATGTGATGCAGTGGCAGTAGCAGGTTTGCTGAATGCAACACTTGTTATTCCCATATTTCATTTGAATAGTGTTTGGAGAGATTCCAGGTGCGATGAGATTGTAATTGGTGTCCTTGCATAAACTTGATCCCTTCTTAGCGTTCTTCACTAGCTATTTCTGTTTCTTTCGTACTTCAAATACAAATGATGTTATTAGTCAAACATAAAAATGGTAAGTATCTAAAAATATAAGGATGGGAAATGGCAACATCCCATCTTCGCATCAAGGGTAAGCCCTGCTGACATTTATCCCCTGTTTGACAACCACTAAAGCAAAACTCTTTTTTCTTTCTAAACTCATTTTCAACTACACATTCTTACAATAAAATATTTTGCACGTAAACCCAAAACTTTTTCTACTTTTTAATCACACATTCTCAAAAAAAATCACTATTCCAATCTCATTTTAATGGTTGTCGAAGAGGGGCTTAAAGTGTCTGAAACAACCACTTAAGCTGAATCCTTGTACAGAAGAAGTAGCTGGCTTTCCTACACACTGCACAGATTTCTGAAAACTCTCTATTCCGAGGTGCAAAAGGAGGTTTAACTTGTAATTCCTAGCAATCTGCATATTTTAAAGTTCTGAATTCTATGAATGGGGTCTAATACGGACACAATATAGTAGAGACTAGATCCATTGATTAGGAAAAGTAATAAAACTAGTAAAGTCAAATGAAGAGGTAGGGTCAAAATCACAGGGAAGGAGGTAATCTAATAGAATGGAGTGGAAGGTTCAATGATAAAATTTTCGTGAATTCTAACAACTTCCTCGAGTATCTCTCCTTCGCTTCATAAAGACAAATGCAAGTTAGGCTCAAGATTCAAATTCTTCCTAAAGGTTAAAAGGTATACTTTAGCATTTAGTGCTGATGTGTATCGTTGGAGACTCGTAAAATTAAGCCAGATTGACCTAGCCCAATGATTTGGATAAGATCTCTTTGGATTTCTGTATAGTTCTATCACATTATTGCTGAAGTTTGGTGCATCGAGGTTCAATGTGCTTCCTTTTCTCGTCCAATTGGATAAGCTTTCCAGGGTTGGGATTGTATGACCTTCTCAAACTGTAGATTTGGAGTTCTGATTTATTTAATAAAAAAAAAACCGTAAAACCTCCTATGGTTGGAGAGACATGGTTGAAATAATGGAACACTGATAATAAAACCAATGCACCATTGGTGTGTGCCCATGTACTGAAGTTGCTGTTAGTTATTAAATTCTTTGCATTAGGAAAATTTCAGTCCAACAACTTTTTCTAGCTATATACAAATTGAAAAATAAAACTGAAGAGTGAAGATTGAGTCTAGGCATTCTTGCATTGTCAAATTTTTTTCAAATGTTTGACCAGTGCATACTTGGTGTAATTTTGGATAAGAAATGACTTTTATTCGACACATTCATTTTCCTTGTTCACTGATAATGGTTACTCTATATTTATACAAATACTGTTCCATTTTCTAGTCAGACAACCTTATCTTGTTTCTCAGTTAGTGGAACATTGTAATATTTGAATTTATTACAAAACATGTCATTCTCTTGAACTTGTTGCAGTAAATTCGCAGACATATTTGACGAGGAATTCTTCATATATGCACTCAGAAATCAAGTTGATGTGGTCAGAGAGCTTCCGGAACATATACTCCAGCAATTTGATAATAATACAAGCAACATAGTGAATTTGAGAGTAAAAGCATGGTCAAGCCCAACCTACTATATTCAAAAGGTTTTACCAAAGCTGAGGGAGTTGGGGTATTGATCTCTCTCACCTTTGCTGTTACTATATCATGTATTCTGCCCCTGTGGACCAATAAAATTCACTTCTAAATGTGATCTTATGCTGTGGCCTCAATCCCTGTACTGGATAATATACCAGTACTGATACTTTTTGTTGCAACGGCAGATGTCCATGTACTTATTATTCATAAATTCCTGTGGTAGTCCATTCATAAACTGTTGTAACTGGAGATTCCCGTGTACCGATATGATCACCAGAAACTCTTTTGTTTGTTATTATTTAATGAAGAAATCCATGCTTTAGCTGCATCAGAGATTATTATATGTAAAGTCTAAGCAACTCCACTAAAGAATCAAAGAATTTATGTTAATATAATATTTTGCGTTCTCCTTTATTTCATTTATCATGTACAATTCCGTGTTTTTCTTGATAATTTTCTCCAGTGTGGATAATTATAGACTTATAATTGCTTTTCATGGACGTAATGTGGATGTATATTTCATTTCAAGGCAAAAATGAGAAGTTTGACTAGTTTTGTTTAAGGTAATGTAAAACTTGGGGAGACAATTGTAACTGTATTTTATGAATGGGCGCAGGGCTGTTCGCATTGCACCTTTCTCTAACAGATTGGCCCATGCAGTTCCTTCAAATATCCAAGGTCTTCGATGCTTGTGCAATTTTGAAGCACTTAGGTTTTCAGAACCCATACGCATGCTTGCTGCAAAAATGGTTGATCGAATGGTTAAAACCAGCTCAAAAGGTGGGGCAAGATACGTTTCAGTTCATCTCCGATTTGAAGAGGTGTACTTTTAAACTCGTTTGGATATGAAGAACTTTATTTTTTTGTTCTATAGAGTGGTCTCGAACTATAATGCTTTTTTGTCTCTCATGAAAGGATATGGTGGCGTTTTCGTGTTGCATATATGATGGTGGTGAGGAAGAGAAGCATGAGATGGATATTGTTCGAGAAAGAAGTTGGAGAGGAAAATTTCGGAGAAGAGGCAGAGTAATAAAACCAGGTGCTAATCGAGTGGATGGCAAGTGCCCTTTAACTCCACTAGAGGTACGATAAAAAATGATAAACATCCTACTTTTCTCCTTCTATTTGAATGAAAAAATCGCATTTTGCCTAAATAGCTTTACCTTGTGAGTGACAAAGAATTAACTTTAAGCCTCGAGAAAATTTGAAACGAACTTGTGATAATCATCAGTGTCCACTTGATTGATGGTTTGCTGACTGTACAATGTAGGTGGGAATGATGCTTAGGGGCATGGGATTTGATAACAACACCTCTCTTTATGTTGCATCGGGAAAAATTTACAAAGCTGAGAAGTATATGGCTCCCCTGAAAAAGATGTTTCCTCTTCTGGAAACAAAGGAAACTCTAGCCTTCCCAGAAGAACTTACTCCATTCACGGTATAATTTCAATCCTTTGTTAGCATGTTTAGTATGTAGATTAGATAGTACTCACAGTATTAAGGAACAAAAATAAGCTAGAATCTTGTATACATAGTGTCCAGTACTCTTTGTACTAAACATGCATTGTGTGATTAGTGCTCTCCTACTTGCACAAGCTGAGCATTTTCATCTGGTCATGCAGGGACATTCGTCAAGGTTGGCAGCCTTGGATTATACTGTTTGCCTTCATAGTGAAGTTTTTGTTACGACTCAGGGTGGTAACTTCCCCCATTTCTTAGTCGGGCACAGACGCTATTTTTATGAAGGACATGCCAAAACAATTAAACCGGACAAGAGGAAATTAGTTCAATTATTCCATAATCCAAGTATCAGGTGATTAACATGCAACTGTCTTAGTTGTTTTAGTTATTCATTTGTGCCTGCCGGCTAGGATGTTTTTATGTACATATTTTGTAGAACCCACTACCACTTATTAGCCATACATTTCATAGGATCCACAGCTTATAAAAACTTTAAAGCACTACCAAACAAGCACTATATGATATTCAGTATGGTGCAGTGTTGCATTAACGTTATATCTCACCTTATGCTACAGCGTCTTTCATTGTTTGTTAAACTGTTTTGGAACTTTTATGTATTCACACATATACATATATTCCCGCATAATTTGTTGTCGTGCTAAGATTTCTTTGGTGAATGTTTGCATTTCGGCCAATAGGCCTCAGGTTCAGGGTCCTAACCTGTTTGCATTTTGAACTTCGACTGCTGAAATTATTGTTGATCGTAGTTTAAACTAAATACTAACAACTTTCTATAATTATTGATTATATATCTGCAGATGGCAAGACTTTAAACGCCAATTGCAGGATATGCTTCGTCATAGTGATGTGAAGGGTGTAGAGTTGAGAAAACCGAGCGGCTCGCTCTACATGTACCCAACACCGGATTGCATGTGCAGAAAAGCAGATTTGTAAACTACACAACAAAATCTACTGAAATACTAGTATACGAATCGTCTCTGCAGGTGCTCACAGGTTTACCTATAATTGTAAAGTTAATAGTATTCAATTAACCAATAATTATCGTCGATTTTTTGCCATTCATATCGAGGGGCTGTAGTTCTTGAGGTTTTGATTCTTGGGGTCTATTGTTTGCACTGCATTGTAACTATAATACTCAAATTTATGTATATAGTCAAGAACTTTTATCATGACAAAATTTAGTTTAACGTAGTAGAAATCATTAGCAGCATTGAATACAAGTTTTAGGATCACCTTTTATGATTTTTTATTTTTGGTACAGTTAGTCCTTAATAGTACTTTTGTTGGGGAAACAGTTGAGAATGACCCATGAGGACTATTAATCATTGTTTTGAAAATTAGACTGGACAAGTAAAGTAAATTAGTGATGACAAAATTTGAAATAGATTAAACATTTTGAATGCCTTCTTATTATGCCTATTTCAAGAATAATGATAATTCAAATTCAAGTTTTCTACAGAGTAACCAATTTTTCTATTTTGAATGGAAAAATTGCATTGTGGTTTTTCTACAGGTACCCAAATTTAGAGTCGCTTATTCAAAATGATAAGACATCTATAGTGTGTATTTGTACTCTTTCAAGGTTCTTCATTTATTTGTTCTCGATATACGATAGAACCAATAAACATTGATCGATATGTTTTATCTTTCTTGTTGCATCAACGTATAACACGATAAGAACGAGGCCTTTGAAATTTGTCACTTAAAGCATAGACTTACTATTTATTTGTAAATTTTGATTGGATGATTTTGTGCCCCAATTTAGAGACGTATATATTGAAAATGATGGGATATCTATAATGAGTGTTTGTCAAAGTATTTTGGGATTCCTCGTGGTCCACTTGCAATGTCTATCTTATATTGTAAGCAGGTGATCATCCATTCGTAGCTAATATAATGGTTGTTCTGCTATGCTTTCCCACCATGTCGATGGACGTCTCGATTGCTGCTTGGTGTGGGAAACTACCTCTTCCGGCTCCTTTTTAACCCATCAAGCTCAGCTTTGTGGACGGACTTTGAGGAGCGGGTCTTATTAGAATATATACGAAAAATCGTCTATTTTCTTTATTGTTTTTCGCAATCAGGTGAAAAGAATAAAAATTCAAATATTAAAACTCGTAAAATACGAATGTCTTCTGACATTGAAAAGAGAAGAGGTAGGTGATTATCAATTCAGTTTTTCAAACTCAAGAACTGCGAAAACATCTTTTCAAGGTATTTTGAAGATCGACAAAGTTCTTAGCATTTTCATAATTTGTTATCTTAGACAAAATTGATAAATTCACTCAATTTTTAGGTCGAGTGAATATACTTTTCATCAATCCCGTAATATAATAATCTTAATTTGACTTCAAATTCTATTTCAAGTGCTCTAACAAGGATTTGAGCTAATATAATTTAATATTGTGCACGATCAATCTCTATTTGCCTCCGCAAGTAGATAGGGGCAGAGCCAAGAAAAGGCGTTGGGGTGGGCTGGAATTTAATTTATAAATGTCAATGTTTGGCTCACTAATAATATATTTATATGTAAATTAATTTATAAATAAATATGTTTTTAACAAGTATTTCTTTTATTAACTAAATAAAATAGGGCAAATTACTTATTTTAGTAATAACATCTATTTCATGGTCGAATAAGTTAATTTTTAACTTGTAAGTGTGAATAAATAATATATGAAAATTCATATAGATACAAAAATTTAATTAATTTTAAGCTTATTCAAATATGTAGATTCTCTTAATGCTAAAACAAATTATTATTTTTTTACTTCAATCAATAAAAATATTATATAAAGTTTATTTAATTAAAAATGAACTCTTTAAACTTAGTCAAGCAAACATGAACTAAATTACTTAAATTGGTAACGAGTTTGTGTAACATGAATATGTATGAAATAAATATGTAAATTTTGAAGAGACTTTAACAAGTTTGGGTAATTGGACAATGGATAGGCTGGGACTGCAGTTGGCTTGGCTAGGCTAGGCTAGGCTGAGCTGGGCTATATTATTTTTCTTTTACATTCCAACTGGACTGAATTAGTTTTTATTGTTTACATTCAATTGCATATGGGCAGGGACAAGCTGGGTTATAGCCCGGCCTGCCCTTCCCTACATCCGCCTCTGTATGTAGACATCCGTTTCGCACCATTAACCGATATTAGATTAAAGATCACGTCCAAGATTCAAATAAAATCAACTTATTCTCTCATCTCAGGTGAAGCAAAGAATTGTTTCAAATATTCCGCGTTCAATAATTCAAACTTTTTCCTTTTAATTGAATTATTGCACGACATTTATTATTTGACATTAAAAGTACCTTACATTTTAGGGTTTTGACGTTAGAATTATTATTTGTCTGCCCTATATTTTAGGGTTTTATAAAGATCACTCATCTTTGGTATTATGCAAAATGTTGACCATTTCTACTTAAAAGTAATTAATGATTTCACAAAGAATCGTATTATAATTTTTATTTCCTTGGTGCGATTTAAAGAAAAAAGAATAGTCTGTATTTATATAGTCAACACGCCTTCTTAAGTGTAAGGAGAGTGTTGGGAAGATCCCACATCGACTAGACATGAAACAAATAAAATGTTAATAAAAAGATTAAGCTATTAAACTTAATAAGTTTAATTATTTTTGAGATGAAACGTTAATTTTCTACATGCTAAACGACGCACAAAATGAATACCCAATTGCAGTCGAATAAAAGTAGTGGGTCCCGATTTGGATGTGTGGTTGGCCGTTTGGCTTTAATGTAGCTACTATGCTTTCATGTCTGAGGAAGGAAAATTAATTGATTATCATGCATGAAAAAGGAGATAAAATAGTGTTCTCACAAAGGGAGGAGTATTATCGAGAAAGTACAAACAAAATCTCTAATCGACTAGACATAAAGTAAATAATCAATTTATAATGAGAACGGACTACTCCAACTCACAAGATTAATATTTGTAAATACTTAAGTGTGTCGCCTTCAATTATTAAATTAAAGTTCTTTGATTGACACACTTGAACGGTTGTGGAGATCATTATTATCAATGTCAAATGCTTTTTTTTTTTTTTATCAAATTTTTTAATGTGGAACTAAATACATCGTATTTAAATTGTCAAACAATAGAATATACGCTCTTGCATCTATATTCCATTTACACTAAATACATATTATTATTATTATTATTATTATTATTATTATTATTATTATTAGGCGATTTGAAAAAAATAAAAATATAATTAATATATTAGGCAAACATGCTATTATAGAAACAAAAGAAAGTAGAATCTTAGTAACCATATTTTTATAGGTCCCACAGCTTTTCAACCACACATTTTAAAAACTTCTATCACAATCTACTAAATATCTAATTTTAAGATCTACCAAACACCCTCTTAATGTACATATCAATCGACATTACGTGCATTGTCAATATCAAAATGTTCTTCAATCTTTTAATTGACAGCTTGGGCCAAATCAATAATACCTTGCTACATGATGTCGACTCCCGATCACGAGAGAAAGTAGTTGAAAATACTTTAAGACTTAAGTTATACCTGACTATTATTTAATCGTGAGAAATAAATTAATAGATTTTTGTGGTTAATTAATTTTAGACTCACCTACCTCTACATCGTGTACTAGCTTTACATTTGTAGGAACTTAAATTGTGACAGTTGGAGAGTTACCTCATCCTTTGCCCACGATCATAGAGATCATATATCTACAATAATGATCGAAAGCACGTTGATTACTTTCCCACAAATTTTTATAACAATCACATACAGAATAATTAAATCCACATAGTAATTGATATAGTGAGTATTTTGTGAGAGTTATTTGTCTCTTAAGTTTACGTCAAAGTTGAGGTCTCACAAAGATCAAAAAACAACTTATTTAACTTCATGGCAATAGATGATGTTCAGCTTGACTCGTGGTCTGTGGAATCATTTACATTCTTTTTGATTAATTCTACGTGGATCCTAATGCGTTACATGTTTGTCACGTCAAAAATCGATATATACGGGATTTCTTATTCTTCAATCAAAGTTGTGGGGCCAAACCTATTCGCCATATCTCATTCGTCGAGAAAGTACTATACACTTTTATAGATTATGCTTGAAGTGGTTGTACATTCCATTAAGTTGAATATGCTATTATATTAATTAAACTATGTCATGCTTCACGTGTATGTGCTTGATTAAACTTTAAAGTGATATTTTTGAATATTTTTTTATTTGACCAAAGTTAGGTATTGCATCATTTTCGACAAAAAATTATTTAATTCTTTTTGTATTTAGTTTACCACACTTCTAATTTTGTTTCATCTTTCTTTTTATGTACTT
This sequence comes from Fraxinus anomala, assembly GCA_903798345.1. Classification (NCBI taxonomy): domain Eukaryota; kingdom Viridiplantae; phylum Streptophyta; class Magnoliopsida; order Lamiales; family Oleaceae; genus Fraxinus; species Fraxinus anomala. The sequence goes on along the minus strand of CAIGRN010010581.1, from coordinate 14,471 downwards.
GCTGTTGAAATATATGTTACAAAATCTGAATCCGATTATAGTTTGACGAAAGGCACAAAAAGTCTAAAATCCTAAAACCTAAACTTGAAACAAACAATCTTTAACGACATCAATTGGCATTGAAGTCAATTACAATCAACTTAAATATTTCTTCAACAGTTGATATCGTAAAGACATTTTATCGCAAAATCGACAAAAAAATGTCTTCAATGACATCGGGTGTTATAGAGAAATGTACACTTTATCATTCGACAAAAGCTTTCTTTAACAATAACGAATATAATTTTATCGTATTCATGGAGCATTCAATGCATTCACCGTAAAAACATCTACAAAATGTACTCTATCATTCACAACAAAAAGTACTATTGCACTCAGTAATCAAATTTAATTTTCGATCAAAAAAATATTAATATGTAATTAAACAAGATTAACGAGTGATTAATTGATAATCGCACTTGATACTCGGTGAAAATGAGACATTCGTTAGAGTATATTTTGAAATAAGATTCCATTACAAACAAAAAAAAAAATGGAGAACTTAAAGATAATACGATCAAATTCTAAGGAAAATGGAAAATCAAGTGGCCAAAAAAAAATGGAAAATTAAAAAAGAAAATAAACTTATCGTTTTGTTCCAATTGGCAAGTCCACGTGTCACCGGCTACCTGCCGTAATAAACATGTGGAAAACGTTGCTGCAGTAAAAACAAAGTGTTGCTGCGGTCACCAAGGATTATATTATTCTTTTATCAACTACCCATTGTTGAATTTATTATTAAAATTTGAACAAGTTGTGCATTGTTGATTGGAGTCCTCAAAGTGTAATTTAGTCCCGGTATTCACCTATTTGATCCATAACTTTTATCGACCTTTGTTATCACATATTTCTATAATTTGTATCGAATAAATATCTGATTTTCAGCGAAAACCAAACAAGGGTTTAGTCTATTATTAAGTTATACGTTCGACGGTCTAGTTGACTTTGTGTTGATATCGTCCCAACAATGCATGGAACAGTGAATAGTCAAGATAGCAATTTCGATACAAATTTGTAGCACAATAGTAATAGAACATCTACATTGGCACACTGGTTGAAAAATTATGTCGTGCTCTTCAAGCTATTCATCTGAAAGGAGAAATATTTTACCAGGACAATCTACATACAACAGTCTCTTCAAACAATTCATCTTTATTTTCCTTCGATCTTCTATATAAGATTAAAAAATCACATTCAAGATTCGAATCAAATCAACCAACTCTCTTATCTCAAGCAAGGCAAGGAATGGTTCAAATATTCAGTTTTCATCAATTCAACATCATTTTCTTTTATGAATTATTGCACAATTTCAATTACTTGACATTAAAAGTACCTTATTCATCTTTATTTTCCTTCGATCTTCGATATAAGATTAAAAAATCACATTCAAGATTCGAATCAAATCAACCGACTCTCTCATCTCAAGCTAGGCCATGAATGGTTCAAATATTCCGTTTTCAACAATTCAACATATTTTTCTTTTATGAACTATTGCACAATTTCTATTACTTGATATTAAAAGTACCTCAATTAGCTAGAAAATTAGGTACGTAAATTCTCTATTAATTACTGCATGTCATTTATTAAGTAAGTGCCTTATATTTTAGGGTTTTATAAAGATCACACGTTTTTGGTTTTACCTAAACTGTTGACCATTTCTTTCAAAAGCAGTTAATTATTTCAAAATAAATTAGATTCTAAATTTTGTCTCGTTGCTATTTAATGTAAATCTACGACATTTGAATTTGAAATTCATTTTTTTCCAAACTCGCTTTCAACCATATATTTTTTTTAAATTCTAACAACATATTTTTTTTAAAAAAAAAATTAATTTTCACAAAATCTATTCTCAAAAAAAATTCTACCAAATAATGGCAATATTTATAAGGAAATTTGACTACTTCATAAACGAGTAATTTGAAATATTTTAGTATGTCACCTTCAATAATTAAATGAAGGTTCTTAATTGAGATAATGTACAGACTCCCCTGTTTTTATGAAAATAAAACATTAATAATGTTAATTGCATCATTTTTTTAGATAGTCAACCTATGCAATACATGCATTTTGCATTTATATCACGAAATCTTAATGTAACGTATAATCGTATACGATACATCTTAAAATTATTCAAGTACTTATAAATCGTTATATAGTATATCATGAAATCTTGATGTAATGTTCAATCGTACAATACACTCTAATAAGTAACGTATACTCTTTACACATTACTTCTTAAAATTATTCAAGTACTTATAAATCGTTGTATAGTATATTGTGAAATCTTGACGTAACGTACAGTCGTACAATACATCCTAATATTATCCCAAGTACTTGACCTTTTATTCCGTGATTCTTTTGAATTGCTTTCTTTTAGACATTTTTGTAAAAAATTATATGGGTGGGTGAATCATGCATTTAATATGAACCCCCATAAAAAAATTGAATAATATGAAAAATGGAAAGTCGACTTAATTTAGTGGATGCTAAATTAATATCGTCTCGTAATTGCTATAAGGTTTGAGAGACAAAGAAAAGAGCACATACTTTTTTGGATGGAAGGTGACGATCCTAATGAATCGACCATGAAGGGACTTGATAGCTATTCTCGCATCCAACACCACTCAGATTTCTATTATTCTTAGTCAATGTTTGATTTAACTAAAAATGATGAATAGGAGCTTAATAAACTTGAGATCAATTACATGAATTATTTGCACTTCTTTAATCAATCTATCATCGAGTGAAGTCAAAATTTCAATACCACTCCAAGTCGTACAAAAATTATATCACCTATGGGAAAATAAGTTTTTTAAAAATATTTTTAGTACAAAGATCTTTATTATTTGATGGACAGATTCTTACAACCGAATATGTAGGATCCCTTGTGGTTTTTTTTTTCTCAATTAATTATATATTTTAATTCGTCAATTATCACTTGCATATACTTCATGGATTCTTATTTAGTCATCAACAAATATATTTTTGTCAACAAATTAAGTAGATAAAAATAACTTTTTGAAATTTACCCGTAAGAAAAATTGAAAAGTTCGAAAATTCAACTACAAAAACCTTAAAGCAAATCAAGAACTACATAGAACATATCACTATTTAAAATACACGAGTCATGCTTGAATTGAAATTATAAAACTTTGGAACTAGAATAGGCTGTAATAGAAAATTCCTAATATTCGTTTGACGAAATTTATAAATGATCAAATTTTATTTTCAATCGCATATTTCAAGGAATTCACGATTAATGTCCATCTATCTATTACTAATAAGTTGTGGGAGCCATGCCCATCGCAACATCTCATCATCGAGAAGTGAAATACATTTTTATTGGTTAGGCTTCAAGTGGTTGTATCTTTCGTTATTATAGGTTGATTACATGCATGATGCTTGATTAAACGTATATTTTTTTAATATTCTTTTATATGACCAAAGTTAGTATTGCATCATTTTCCATGCCAAACTATTTTAGTATTGTTATTAATTTTTTTTTATTATTTAACACATTTTTTATTCTCTTTCAGGTTTACAAGAAGTTAATCCAATTGTAAATAGTGCGAAACTGGAATTAAAAATTTTAAAATAAAAAGAAAGTTGAAATTTTTTGTAAGAGATAATTTAATTATATTGGATTATTATTTAAAATTGTATAAAATTATTGTCTATATATGCAAAACAACATCGAAATCTTGTGTATATATGAAAAAAAAAATTGTTACTAAATCGAAAGAAAACTAATATATATAAGGAGCCCCAAAGTCCTACTTTTGAAAAGAAATAAAAATTCTACCATAATAATAATTGTTCACAAAAATATTTTTCGATTAAAAACCATCGCAAGTGTATGATTCGTTAACAAGTAATAAAGTGAAATTGAGTATAAGTATCGTCCCAAAGAAATTGATTTAGTTCAATTTTAATTATTATAACCTTAATCGAAATAATATGAAAAATGATGATGTGATTGATGTGTGTTCCTGCCAAAATTATAACTAAAATACTTTATTTATTCAATTATGAAAAAATTAATTAAACTAAATGCAAAATTAAAGTGTTCTAATGGATGACAAGCGCACTAGGTTCTCGAATTCCTATGTAATAATCATTTTTAACCTTAGCTCTACACTTTGACAATACGATTGAATTATGAAGAATCAATATTCATATTTTATTCAATAATCTCTCTCGAGTAAGGTTAAACTTACTCTCGTATATGGCTCAATTATATTTCTATGACAGATGCGAACATACAAGAGTGCGTGACTTTTATAAACACTTAAAAGATTCACACAGAGTATAACGATATATTTATATCATTTACCGTACCTTATGACAATTTACACTATGTCGGACATATTTTCCTTCTTTCGAAAGTATAAAATAAGCCACTAAATTCATATAACTACTGTGCACAATAATTGTAAAGAAAAGATAATCATGCAAATAATTCAAAATTCAAAAAATGTGTTTTTCAATGTCAAATATATAAAACTAAAGATTAAGAGCTCATACTATAAGGTTCATCGTTCTCCTAATACAAAGAAATTTAGATTAACATGATACTGAGAAGAAAATAAAAATTATATAGGGTAGACATCAACCAAATTATGAATTTTGATTGGATCTTGACGTCATGGAATAACGTGACAATTTTCCCAAAATGTTTAATAATTCAATTATGCCATCTTCATGCCAAAATTTTTCTTATTGAACGGGAAATAGATGTAATTTTGTTCTGTTTTATTGATCAACCCTCGTTGACAAACAATGTTTAGTAGACTACATGTCCAATACATCAAACATATTTCGGACATTAGCTCTTGTTTGATTTGGCTATATATGAAATTGAAAAGTTAATAAAATTATGAATTCAATGAAATATATGGTTAAAATAATTATTAATTTTGATTTAAATTATTTATAATTTTTTAATTAAATTAAACATGGACTTAATGAGGGTAATTAGTACATAACGTCCGTATCTTTCTCTATTATTGTGAAAAACGTCCTTAACTTTTTTTTTTTTGCATTTTCACAATTATTTCCACTTTTCATTGATCAGGCTGTCATTTTCATTTATTTTCTCAATTACAAGTTGTGAATTGATGAATATACCATTATATTCAAATAAAAATAAAAAGAAAAAGAAATAAATAATTGCAATTATAGTCCCAAATTTTTAAAAAAAATACAAACGAGTCCCAAATAAATTAGTAAAATGATAATTGGAACATAATGTACATACCTTAATTAAATGTGTAATTAAATGTGAACATGTCAAAAAATAAAAGTTATGAACGTTTTTTTATAATAATAGTGAAATAAAATTTGGGATTATGATTGCAATTAGTTCTTTTTTTTTTCATTTAAATAGAAATGCATATTCGTCATTTCATAACTTTTAATTGAGAAAATTGATGAAAATGACGTTTTTCATAATGAAATGTGAAAATAATGATAAAAATATCAATATATAAAAGATAAGAACGATTTTCACAATAATAGTTAAAAGAAAAGAATTACCCAACTTAATAATTATATACATTTAACAACTTCCACATTGCATAAATAAACCTTTCTGTACAAAAGAAGAACTTTTTCTTTTTCTTTTGAAAAATGTGAAGATTTAGAAATTTATTTATCTACTCATACTTGGTAGGTAGGTGAGGCATGAAAGGAAAATGATATGAACTCCATTTTTATTGAGAATATATTTTATAATAATGATTTTTTTAAGAACGTGTGATTAAAAAATAAAAAATAAAAAAATTGAAGTTTACGTGTAAAATTATATTTTTAAAAATAAAAAAATGAGTTTAGAAAATAAAGGTAAATTCCAAAACAATATAAATAAATAATCTATTCTATTACAACAAACGTGCCTTCTTACCATGCTGGTAATATCTTAAATTATTCAACTTGTCATTATCCAATAGGTTCTCTCACCTCTCTCCCTACACTCTGTCCCCAACACAGGACGAGAATTTGAAACCTGAGTAACTTGAATTACGATATTTTGGACGTTTAGTAGGTTTGTCTATTCACTCTCATTTTCTCCTATTAATTTCTCAAGTGTTGTGTGTAGGGATTTGAACAGTTCACCTATTTATCACATTGAGTAATACGAAGCTCGATAAGTTGTAATGTGAATGGACGATAAGATCCCAGAAAAGTACTCCTCCTCCGTGTTTGGGTGGGGGTATGGGGTGGGGTGGGTTGCGTGTTTTCCTATAAATATAAGCTTCCGCCAAAAGTGCTCTTTTTCCTCTCCTCCATTTTCACACTTCCACTCCTGTTTTCTCTCCGGCGATATAGCCGGCCGACGGCTTTCTTACCGCCGGAATATTCCTCGGATATCCCACTATCTCCTTCCTTCTCCTCTCTGACTTTTCCTTCCAATATAAGCATATCTTCAAGGTTTGCTTTCTCTCTTATTGTGTGTTTCTTTCTTTCTTGATTGTGAACTGGAGAGGATTTAGATCCAGTGTGTGTCTCACAGGTTTGAAACTTTTTTTCTGAAGCCCCCTTTAAATCTTAACTCTATCTTGAGTCTTCTACAGTTTTTTTTCCTGCTTCATCATTTAGATCCTGTGTTTTTTCACCATTCTAGCAAATTTAAACTGGATCTTTATGTTCTTTTGTGCATATTGGGTTTTTTGTTTGGATTTGATAATGTAGTTTGTTTCTTAAGTCTCTCCAGCTCTCAAAAGTTCCATCTTTTTCCTTTTCTTGTTATTATTTTTTTTCCAGCCTTTTCTTTCCTTATTAACATTTGTTTTTCAATGTTAGGTTGGAATTTCTTGTTTATAGTTTTCAAAAAAAATCAACTTTTGAGGTCAGTTCAATCTTGGTTATCAATCAGAGTAAAAAATATGTTTTAATTTGAAATAATCTTTTATCATTTCTAGATTTCAATTGTGGATAAGATAAGATTATTTTGATATTGGAAGTTCAAATGATCCTTTTCTTTGGTTATGTAATTCTTGTTCTTCCCAATATGTGGACAAAGATGTGCAAATGGTACAAAAGATTAGTACCATGTCAGTTTGTTTAATTGTTCTACTTTGTTGTTGGATAACATGGTATCGATTTTGATTGTCATATTCTTTACCTTTTACACTTATATTTAAATTACCGGTCTGTTTATTTCGATTCTGTTGTTCCGTTATTTCTTCTAGTTATGCTGATACATGCTCTGTATGGATATCTTTTGTTTGTCTTTCTGTAACATAGAGTATTTTGGGGTTTTAAGGAAATTAGTAGCCTATACACGCACAGAGGTGTGAACGCACATGCACACAAGAAAATATATATGCGCTGCATGCATAATTTTTCTTCGGTATTGTATTATATTGGCGTGAAAGTGACTACCTTTTTGTGACACAGAGGATACTTGAGTTGAGAGGTGAAAGGTGATATGGATGGTACGAAGCTTATGGCTGATGGTACAAAGGATTTTGCACTTCGAAAAGTGAGTTCCCACTGCTCAATCTCTGAAATGGATGACTATGATCTCTCAAAGCTTCTAGATAAGCCAAGATTAAACATCGAGAGGCAGAGATCATTTGACGAGAGGTCACTTAGTGAGTTATCTATTGGTTTGGCGAGAGGGTTAGATAATTATGAGGGCTTGTACTCACCTGGACGGTCAGGTTTGGACACTCCAGCCTCATCCACTAGGAATTCTTTCGAGCCGCATCCAATGGTTGCAGATGCTTGGGAAGCCCTCCGACGGTCCTTGGTGTATTTTCGGAGCCAACCTGTTGGCACAATCGCTGCTTATGATCATGCTTCTGAGGAAGTTTTAAATTATGATCAGGTAAAGCTTGTTAGAGAAAGAAACAAGTACTGTAAGTTTATTGATCTTCTGGTAATTTAGATTTGATGATTATGATTTCATACAATGGTCTGGTTTTAATTTGACGTGAACTTAAAGTTTAAATTAAGTCAAAGTCAACAATTAATTTTAGCCACATATATCATGGGATCCATAACTTTTCAACCACACATTTCATGAGCTTTTATCAAAATCTACTAAAAATTTTATTTTAATCCCCCCAAACAAGGGCTAAATAAAACAATACTGCAATTTTGTGAAAATTAATCCCAGTACTTAGAACCAAGTAAATTAGGTATTTATGATTTTGGATTTGCTGCTGAACTTGTGTTTTCCCCTTACTTTTGATGTTTTTACCATGTTAAGGTTTTTGTTCGAGATTTTGTACCAAGTGCACTGGCCTTTTTAATGAATGGTGAGCCAGACATAGTTAAGAATTTCCTGTTGAAGACGCTTCAGCTTCAAGGGTGGGAAAAAAGAATAGATAGATTCAAGCTTGGGGAAGGAGCTATGCCCGCTAGTTTCAAAGTTCTTCACGATCCTCTACGCAAGACAGATACAATAATAGCTGATTTTGGTGAAAGTGCAATAGGCAGAGTAGCTCCAGTCGATTCTGGTTTTTGGTGGATAATTCTTCTTCGAGCATATACAAAATCTACCGGAGACCTATCTTTGTCTGAAACCCCAGAATGCCAAAAGGGCATGCGACTTATTTTGTCTTTGTGCCTGTCAGAAGGATTTGACACATTTCCTACTTTGCTGTGTGCCGATGGGTGCTCAATGATTGATCGCAGAATGGTGAGACAATTTATCGTCTTATCTTGATAACATTTATCATGTTTAGATAACGATGACTGAAGCTTATTGAGGGAAAGATACATTAATGTGAATTCTAGGACCTAGTCAGACCCATAAATATGCCAAGTCTAAATGTTTAAGACCGTATTAACAAGAAAGCAATTGCCTGATAGTGGCATTATAAACATTCCCATCAAGATAATTTGGTGTATGGCATTTAAACATATGATGTGAAGATTGAGTCTTGATGCTGATGTTGGGAAGGAAACTGAATATGTAACATGGAAAGATATGTAAATATAGATTCAAATGGGAAGCAGATGACTTTTGACTTATATATAAACCACACAGGTTAATTAGAACCCAAAATTGTGATTATTTATCAATTACTAGCCACGATGCTACATGTTGCTTCACTGTTGTTTTTAGAAGGCATTTCTGATCCTTCTCAAGGCAATGGTGGGAAAAGCTCTTGGCCATTAAGGCACACACTTGAGTTCTGAGACTGCCTTCACATTTGCCTCAAAGACCTCTTCACTCCCCATAATTGAGGTTCATGCCTTGGTTATTTGATTAAAATTAGGGATTAGGAATTAACATAAGAATATTAATTAAGAAATTTAAGAAAAGACTTCTCTTTTGTTGATATGTTGGCAGCGTAGGCTTATTTCTTTATATTTGGCTTCAAGTTGGAACTTTAATAACATTTTGCTTTAAATGCTTTACAGGTCTTGGTCCTTTATGCATTATATTCTTTGTTCTTTATGTTTTTCGATTCATTGTTCTTATTTTTCCCCATATATCTAGAACTTTTTCCATTTTTATTTACTTATACGGTACATAATTAATTTAGATACAGAAATCTAACACGAATTGTTAAGGCCGTCTCATGACTTTCTTAGAATTTTTTCTGCTTGTGTGGGACAAATTTATTGTGAATTTACTTTACAAAATTTTCCATATTTTACATGTATATTCTAATGGTTCCAGTTCAATTTTCCAGGGAATATATGGTTATCCTATTGAAATTCAAGCTCTATTCTTTATGGCATTGAGAAGTGCTTTAGTAATGCTGAAACATGATGCAGAGGGCAAAGAGTTCGTTGAGAGAATAGTTAAGCGTTTGCACGCCTTGAGTTATCACATGAGAAGTTATTTTTGGATCGACTTCCAACAATTAAATGACATATATCGGTATAAAACCGAAGAATATTCACATACTGCAGTTAATAAGTTCAATGTTATTCCCGACTCAATCCCTGATTGGGTGTTTGACTTTATGCCGACTCGTGGTGGTTACTTTGTCGGTAATGTTAGTCCTGCAAGGATGGATTTTAGATGGTTTGCTTTAGGTAATTGTGTCGCCATTTTGTCTTCTCTTGCCACTCCTGAGCAAGCTTCGGCTATCATGGATCTTATTGAATCACGGTGGGAAGAGCTTGTCGGAGAAATGCCTTTGAAAATAGCTTATCCGGCGATTGAAAGTCATGAATGGCGTATTGTGACTGGTTGTGATCCTAAAAATACGAGATGGAGTTACCATAACGGAGGATCTTGGCCAGGTTATATTGTCTTTCTCTATTTTCCTTTTGTTATTTAAAGTTAATATTTTAGTTCTACGTGAAAAATTAAAAATAAATCATTTCGTTGATGAAGAAATCTTATTTGTTCTAAAATCATGGTTTTAATTTGATTGGGTACTACTTGTCAAACCACCTCATCTAAAAGTTTAAATTTTGTCTTCAGTGCATCCCTCATGTACATACATGGTGGATTCACTTTGTATAGAAGGCCTAACACTCAATTTCATAAATGAGTGGTGGCAAGAATTGAAGTTAGGTTCTTTGTGTCTTCAGAATGATTTTGTTTTCCTTGCATTGAATTCTTGCATGAATAGAAGTTGCTAATCCCTTTATCCTCCTCTCCTACTTTTTAATATATATTTTTCATCAAAAGTCATCTAACTCGTACATCTTGTTTTGCAACACTTGTGCATCCTAAATCCAGTGCTTTTATGGTTGCTAACGGCTGCCTGCATCAAGACTGGACGGCCACAGATTGCAAGACGAGCAATTGATCTTGCGGAGAGCCGTTTGCTCAAGGATGGCTGGCCTGAATATTATGATGGGAAACTCGGAAGATATATCGGGAAGCAAGCTCGAAAATACCAGACGTGGTCCATTGCTGGGTATCTCGTGGCAAAAATGATGTTGGAGGATCCTTCACATTTGGGGATGATCTCACTCGAAGAGGACAAACTAATGAAGCCCGTGATTAAGCGATCTTCATCGTGGACTTGCTGAACAGATCTCATAATCACAGACCATAACATGGAGCATTGGAGCATTAGAGAAAAACAAAAGGTGTACCGCTCTTTTGTTTCGTTGAAGGACAACACTGTTTTAGGCTATTTCTCTCATTGTGTGGTCGAAAATTTGGTTTTGTGTACATTAGCATCTGGGGAGACTAGAATCTCGTTTCTTAAAATAAGAAATAACAGTTATGTATTTGTTTTCATTTCTTGAAGATAATTTTGATTGTGTTGTTAATATTTGGGCTAAGGCACTGCAAACAGTTACTCTTAAGGAAGAGAATCCACGAAAAACTAGGGGTGACAAAAGGGCCGAGTAGTTCGTCGGCTCGGCTTGTCAAAGCTCAGTCCATAGATGGTTCGGACTTGTTTCTGGACGAGCCCTAGTCGAGCCGAGCTGGGGGTTCGCTCGGCTCGTCGAGCTCTCAAACGCCCCACGAGCCTAAAGTTCACGAGCCCACGAGCTCCGCTCCTGGGCTCGTAAAAATTGTGAAGAAAAAAGTGAAAAAATAATTAAAAAATTCGTGGACTCGGCTAGCTCGTGGGCTACATAAAGGGTATATACTATATATATGTAATTGCTTAGGATCAATAGGGAATCATATAAATAGGCTTTTTGATTCAGGTTCATCTACGAAGCAGTGCAAAGGCTCAAAATACTTGCTAGGGGCATTTGTCCGATGCAAATGGCAATGCTATTGTTTTATTTCACTTTTTCATTAACGTAGGATTGGAATACTTGAAGATGACGAGTAAATCATAGTATTTTAGGCTTAGACTATATTGGAAATGAGTACGAAGAGAAACATGTGACGAATTTGTCACTTGTCTTGTCCATTTTTGTCTGTACTGAGCATGCCAACAAGGATCACTTCTTCAAAACTTAAATCAAGAAATGGTATTGGTTCCTAATAGTTTGGTAAAACTAATGAAATATTTTGTCACCACCTTTTCTTCCTAATGGTTTCGTCACTACTTTCTACAAAAGATGTAGTATGATCGGATACATAAATTATTGGACTTAGTCATTTCTTGTTTAGCACTATATATGTTTATCTTGATTTCTAAAAATTTTATTGAAAGAAAGACATAGATAGCGAGTGGGGTATGGTGCACTTTGTGTACAAATGAACACATCAACATTCATCGATTATTTTCAATAAATTTAGTCCGTAGATGAATCCTTATTGACACTTCATTCGATTCATTGGTATTGGTTTACCCTCTCTATTGTGACTTTCCTATTGCATTAGTATAAGAAACTATTCTTCCTAGAACAAAAGGATCAAAACACTTACACGCTCCATGCGTAATTTACTGGTACACGTCAGAGATACTAGGGTAGTAGTTACATAGTTCTTACAAGTTCTACTTAAGCAACAAGATTAGTACTCAATATTTGTGTACGCGTGTTTATGGGAAAAATTGGAATGCAATTTTTTTTATCGTAAATGTGAATTATATCGAGCAAAGTATCATGTACAAGTTACTCCAGAGAGCGGGGTTGTGTTGGGATGAAAATGCTAGTTCTCTATGCATTGTCCTGACTGAGTTCCTGCATTAAAATGCAGATATTTACTCTCTTGTAGCTATTAGGTCCACTCTCTGCTCATTAACCAGGCCCTCAGTCCTCTCTTTCTGTGGCTCTCAATTTCCCACTTAAGATGTAACTTTCTCTTTTGGTCCCTCCTCTGACTTCTGTACTGTGTTTCCCCGTTAAAGGGGTAGTGTTGTTGGGTGGAGTGTGTGTAAGTAAGGGAAGGATTAATTTCCTGTTTATTTATTTATTTATTTTCCAATCGATTAGTAGAATGTGGCAACAAGGAGTGATAAGGAAAGAGAAGAGATGGAGTTTTCTAGTTTTTTAAATTGTGGATGTTAGTGAGATCGATAATGATGGATTTCTATTTAGAATCGACTAGATGAATCATTTTTTATTATTCCGTTTGCTTTTTATTGCTATATCCGATGATTGAATATAGCACCCGAGCGAAAAGCAAAAGAGAGATTTTTTTTTCATCTTTGACATAGCGAATTCAGTTAAACAAGATAAAGAATTTTATTAAAAAATATAAAATAGTGAACTATAACACAATTATTTGACAGATACTTCATCCATTTTCCATGTGCCTATTGCTTTAAAAGATAAGATGACATATTGTCAATTATCCAACCAGGTGGATTAAATTGAGAATTTCCCAAAAAGAAAAAGTTTGTGCGCGTGTGTCTGTGTGTTGGGGGTTGGGGGCGGGTGGGGGGAGGGGTTGGGGATGTTCTGTGAATGCTGGCAATTCTTAAAGCCAGCTAAACAGTATGGTATTGTACTCAAAAGGAAGACCCCACCAGTGGGCCTGAGTTTCTTCTGCTACATTTACTGGTCCACCCACCTGCAACCTACCATCCTCCCAGTTGGATTTAGACCCCAACCCTTCCAGCTAACACAAAATCTCAAACTGATTCTCTTATGGTGGTACTTTTGAAGGCATTCACACCTACTTTTTCAGCTTTCAAAGTCAGCTGTCAATGTTAAGTTGTTCATAGCTCAACGGATTAGGAATATATTGAATATTTCATGTATGAGTTTGTTCCTTATATTTTGATCTTAGAACAACTAAAATTTTGCGTGCTGTTTCCTAATATAGTGAACGCAACTCTTAGAACAACTAAAAATTTGCGTGTTGTCGACCATTAAAAATTAAGGGCCGCTAGAACTTGGTTCAACCTTACATTGACAGGGGCTATGGGNTGCACCACCACCCATAGAATCAAGAAAGAGCTCTCAGTCGAACAATAGAAAATTAAGAAGATGCGTGACATAAGAGTTAGAGAGAGATGCTCTCAAGCTTAGAGAGAGAAAATCCCTCAAAGCTGCTCATTTGTCTTCCGTTTCTTTCTTTTCTCGCTTGGATTTCATCTCCTCGTAGGTGATTCCAGGTCTTCTCTAGTGCTGTGTTTTCGGCTTCTCAGTTTGTTGGTCTGCTACGCACGTTTTCTGGTCTCTCTGGTCAGTTCACGTGGGTTTTTACTCCGGCATAGGGTTTCTAGCGTGGTCGTGTGTTTCTGGGATACACGATTCTGGGTACTCACTGGTTTTCATCACTGGTTTCTGTTGAAGTGCAAGATTTTGGCCATTCTTACGGGTCCGTCTCTTGCATAGTATTTCTGTGGTGTTCGTGGGTTGCTGCGATACACGTTTTTTGGGTCCTCTCTGGAGGGAAGAGGTGATTACGGGAGGTCATTTCTCTGCTGACCAGGAAGGTTCTCACTGGTTAATTGCTCTCTCATATATGTATCTCTATTATCTTCTACCGTTTGCTTGGGCTAGAGTTAATTGGAGTTTACATTCTGTTTAATTTCCGGTTTTGCTTCTTTGATTACTGCGTGTTCTTGGTGTTCTTAGTGATTTCAAATTCAAATTGTTGGTTTGACTTGTGCAATCACGTGTCTCTTCCGGCCACAATTGCAGCATATTTT
>CAIGRN010010580.1:0-15241 GCA_903798345.1 Fraxinus anomala | reverse complement strand
TTTATCTTTATAGATTGATTGGTTGTCGTGGGACTGGGATTTGTGAGTATAAAAAAGTCACCAAGAATTTTGGGAGAAATTTAACGCATTCTTGGATTTGGTTGTGTTTTGACCTTTTTGTTATCGATGCTCACTGTATGCAGCAGGTGCTAGATAAAAACCAGAGAGCTAAAATGTTGGAGAATCTCCGTTACTTGGAAAATCCAATGCTTTTAGAGCTATGCGGAACTCTCTTTTCGGAGGATAATGGGTCTTTCTGGAGCGGACCTAATTCATTGGTTGAGCGTCGAAGTTCAACCCGCAAGAGTTCCATTCATGACGCTATTGCAACATTTATGAAGTAATTGCTTAGGTTTTGAATGTTTGAACTATACTGGATTGAATAATTGAAGTAATCTCACTTCATTCTTGTAGAGTGTATCATGCAAATTGATGGATCTGTTTTATATAAGCATTTTTTNATTGAATAATTGAAGTAATCTCACTTCATTCTTGTAGAGTGTATCATGCAAATTGATGGATCTGTTTTATATAAGCATTTTTTAGGTGCGCTGAGGCAACATCATTCATTCTTGGTGTGTTCCTTGATATATGCATAATATTTGTGTATCAGTGTAAAATTGGCTGTCTGAATGGACTCATGTTGTCCTAAAAGCACAATCCAAGCAAACTTGATGATGCAAAGTTCTCTCTTTAATTAAAGTGTAAAGTTTTTAATTGGGTAAATAACACAAAATGTTTATAACTTTCACCGTTATTGTGTAAAACGTTTTACCTTCTATATTTTGACATTTTTACTTTGAATTACACATTTGATCATGTTATTTCGTTCATTTTCATCCAAATTTGCCGTTAGTAAACGTGTGGAGTTATTTTTTATTTTATTTTTTTAAATAGAAGGGTACTTTTGTCTTATACATTTGGCTCTTTATTTATGGAGAATTACAGCTGAGCCAATAAAATACAAAATTTATCAGAACAAAAAACAGAACTACTGTTTACCTCCCTCTCCACGCACCCCACCCCCACCCTCACCCCCGCCCCCAAAAATAGGCACATCCACCGCCATCAGAGTAATCTACCGCGGCTACGACTGTTTTTTCAGAGGTGGCTGATTTCCAGGTGGTGGTGCCGCCGAGTTTTGTGGGGGAAATTAACAAAGAGAATGGTTTTTTTTTACAGGGAGTAAGAAAGATTTGTGTGAATCGTAGGTGGGTGCATTAAATATCATGCCACCCAAAGAGCCTACATTTAGAGATGTTGAAGCTAACATGTCTACCAAGAATTATTCAGAATTTCTTGAAAAGAACCCCTTTTTTTCCTTATCTTTATTTGCAGTTTCTGGGTATGGAGGAGGGGAAATGGTGAAAGAATAAGAAGATGATGATAGGGGAAATTCGAGCCTTATCCGATAATTTGTTTTTCAGACTAAAACACTGTTAATTTTGTAAATACTGCATCTCACCCATGGTCCAAAAACAATGCTTTCACATAATTTCCACCTCGATTGCTCTTACTTGGTGGAGGGAGCGGTTGTAGGTGGCGGAGGCGGTGCCTATTTTTAGGAGTAAGGGTTATTTAACTTTTGTTTTTTATTGGGACCCAGTTGCAATTCTCCTAAATAAAGAGAAATGTTATAAGACAAAAACATTCTTCAATTGAGTGAAAAAAAAAAAAAAAAACTCCACACGTTCCTTAATGGTGAATTTGGATGAAACTAGATGAAAAAAAGTTTTACGGAATTAAATGTGTAATTAAATATAAAAATATAAATAAATGGAAGTTAAAAACGTTGGTAGAAACCTTTTTTTAGCCTTTTTTAATATTTATATTCAGAATGTCCTTTATTCTTCCTTTAACTTTGATTGGTGCTGCTTCCTTAGAGCATCTATAAGAGATTCACTATTTTTAAAGAGTATATTCTTTTATTTGGAGAGTATTTATAAATTTAGAGAGCTAAAATTTTGAAGTACTCCAACAAGCTCTTTATATTTAACACTTAATTTTACTACTCACAAAAAATATTTATTATTTTTATTTATATTTTATTTTAATTAGTTTTTCTTTAGATTATTTTATTGTTTTCCTACATTAAAAATTGAAACACTTTGAATATATTTAATTATAGAGAATGAGTTTAACTCTCCAAATTAAAATGTTAATTTAAAGAGTCTCTTAAAATATAATTTTAAATGTTGACTCTTTAAAATAGATTTAAAGAGAATATTTCATGTTTAAAGAGTTCTTTGGAGATGCGTGAACTAACTAGTGATTAATTTTATGATCAAGAAAAATTAATTAATTAATTAATTCACGATGATATCTCTTTCTTTCTTTCTTTATTCTTTTTTTCTATCCAATATAAGTTGTAGTGTTAAGGGACTTAAATATTTTGTTTTAATAATTAACTATATTTTGCTTAAAACAGATAAAATTCACGAATTTACTTTTTTCAAAGAAATAACTACTTATATGAAAATATATAACTTCACATTGTTCAGTGCACTAATAAACATTATCTGAAATGTTGATAACATAATTTTTTTTATTATGATTATATTATTACAAAATCATACATGTTCTTAATTAGTATCTTATAAATGTATCAAATTATAAATCAACTCATTAAATGTTCTCGTGCTCGCTATTGGAAGTCATAATTACCCATTTAAATAGAACCGTACTTACAGTTCTCACATTTAAAGAGAACCGTAAGTAAAGTTCTCCTATCACATTACTAAATGGACGATCTTATCCTATCCACTATAGGTAGGAGAACAATTTCGTTAAACATAGAAGAAGTATTATTATATTCATCTGACGTCTATCTTTGAGAAGAATAAAAAACAAGTAAAGAAAAAGAACGTAAATTACATTATTTACAACAGTACAAAATTCTTGTTAGAACAAGTTACCACCTCTATTAACCAGTTATATCCTCTACTACTATTTCTCAGCCAAATCTCAAAATGACCAAAAAAAAATCCACAAAAATTTTTCTCAAATTATAGCTAGTTCAAACCATAAATGTGTCCTAATATTCAATAATTTCAAAACCAAAATATCTTTTTGTCAAACTTTGGAGCAAATTTTGTGGATTTTTTTTCAGGGTTCTTCTGGTTTTGACAGATGATAGGGACGAGGGAATTCTGATAACATTTGAATAACCTCTCTCATGGTTGGCCTTTCAATGCTGTTTTCTTGAACGCAAAGCATGGCAACAAAGAACAAATGCATTGCTTCATTTTGAGGCACCATTTTTAACCTTTGATCAATGATATCAACAACTTGTTCTCTTTGACACTTTGTTGTTAGCTTGATCCACTGCACAATATCGACTCCTGCCCCGAAATTGCCCACTGGCCGTCGTCCTGTGATGAGCTCCAGAAGAACTACTCCAAAACTATAAACATCACTCTTTTCGTCCACTTTTAATGTGTATGCATATTCTGTGATTCACATATGAAAAACAAGAAGTTATTCGCTATACTAAAATTAGTATTTAGCTTTAGTAAATTCAAGAAAATTAACAAATTCAACCTGCGAAATTCACAAGTTTAAGAAAAATCAAGTTCAGACATAGTATGTGCAAAAAATTACCTGGAGCAATGTACCCATAGGACCCTGCAATGGCGGACATGCACTCGGAGGCTCCACCATCTACCAAGAATTTGGCGAGCCCAAAATCCGCAACGTGAGCTTCGAAACTTGAATTCAGCAAAATATTGTTTGATTTCACATCTCGATGCACAATCAGTGGCGAGCAATCATGATGCAGATAGCACAATCCTTTCGCCGCATCCATGGCGATTTTGTACCTCAGATTCCAGCTGAGGAATTCCCCTTTCTTCCCGTGCAATGCCTCCCCTAAACTCCCATTTCTCATGTATTCGTATACGAGAAGATTTGTCTCCTTGTTCGTGCAAAATGCTAGCAATTTTACTATGTTTCTGTGTCTGATGTTGCCTAATGTTCGAATTTCAGCCCTAAAGCCGTGATCATGGCTGTTGCTGCCAAATCCCAGAAGTTTCTTGACAGCAAATTCGACCCCATTTGATGTTTTGCCATGATAGACGATTCCGGCGCCTCCTTTTCCGATTACATTGCCATCTTTTATGCATTCAAGAACATCAGAGACTGTGAAATCTAGCTTTTGGAAGGCGGTGATTTTCCAGGAATTTGACGTGTTTTTCTTGAATAATTTAGCCTTGATTATAGCGGCAGTGACGAACACTAAACAGAACAAAAGGCCGAAGAAAAAGGTCAGCTTGAATGCACTGTGGGATTTTCTTGGTGGGCTTGTAACTGCGGTGGCATTGCAGGGGTTGCTGATTGTGGATCCACAAAGTTGGGGATTTCCAGCAAATGAAGAAGCATTGAAGAGTGAGAACTGACCGGATTCTGGTAGCTTACCAGAGAGATCATTGAAAGAAAAATCAGCTGTTGTGAGACTTGCCATTGAACCAATTGATGGGGGTATGTTTCCATTCAAGTGGTTTCTTGATAGGTTTAGGTAATTCAAGACTCGAATATTTGATATTTCTCGTGGGATTGAGCCAGACAAGTTGTTGTTGCTCAAGTCCAAATAAGTAAGATGAACACAGTTACCTATTTCAGGTGGAATTTCTCCGACAAAAGAATTCCCACCTAGAGATATCTTTAGGGCTTGATGTAGTTCACCTATGGAAGTAGGGATTGGGCCGGAAAAATTGTTTCCATTAAGTGAAAGGATTTGGAGGGAAGATAAATTGGAAAGAGAGAAAGGCAAGGATCCAGAAAGTTGATTGTTTGATAGATTCATTTGGCTTAACTTATTTGGCCTAGAAGATGAATTACCATTTTCAGACAAAGATCCAGACAGCATATTGTTCTGCAGTTCAACATAATTCAGCCGGGGTAAGTAAATGAAGCCGGTTGGAATGTTTCCATTCAAGTAGTTTTGCCCCAGCCTCACCCTAACAAGACTCGAACACATGCCCAACTCCCGTGGTAGCGACCCAAAGAGAAAGTTTTTTTGGAGAATCAGTATTCTAAGTCGTTTTAAGGCACACAAGTTGTTGGGGATTGTACCAGTCAGCTTGTTGGAAGACAAATCAAGGTCCTTAATCGCCTGGTTTTGTCCAAGATTCTTCGGGATAGTGCCTGTGAAATTGTTATTCCAGAGTCCAAGAACTTCAAGATCTGGATAATCAGCTATGTAACTCGGTATGGATCCATGCAATCTGTTCGAAAACAGCTTGAGAAGCTTGATCTGTCTGAGGTTGATAAGCTCATATGGGACTTCCCCAGTGAATGCATTGAAAGAAAGATCGAGTCTCTTTAGGCTTTTTAAGTTTCCTAATTGCTTTGGTATTGGACCTGAGAGGCGATTGATGTACAAAAACAATGTATCAAGTGACTTCAAATTCCCCAACTCAGGAGGGATTGAACCAACCAATCCACAGGTTGAAAGATCCATGATTACTAGATTCATCAACTTGCCAAACTCTCTTGGGATACCTCCCTCGAAAACATTGATATGGCCCAAGTAAATTTGTCTCAAGTTAGTGAGATTACCCAATTCCCGAGGTATCTTTCCTCGAAGATCATTTCCTTCAAGAGAAAGGTATTCCAAACCAGTTAAATCTCCAAATCTTTCTGGGATTTTGCCGTAGAAATAGTTTCCTCCCATATCCAAGTGCTTGATATTCTTCAGAGCTAGTATCCCCAGAGGAAGGTAAGCAGAGAAATTGTTGTTATATGCATCAAGCACTTCCAAATTAGCAAGGCTAGAGTAATTCCACTCCAAACTCCCACTAAATTGGTTGTTTGATATGTTAAGAAACCGGAGACTGCTCATATTCTCGATCTTAATTTCACCAGTGAAGTTGTTTCCATCAATAAAGAGCTCCATCAGCTTATCAAGTCTTGAAATTGCTGGTGAAACAGAGCCATAGAGATTCATATTCGATATATTAAGCGAGACTATTCGTCCATTGAAGCATTTAATTCCACTCCATGAACAAACCGAGGTTGGATTGGAAGAATTCAAAGTGCTTATTTCCAGATTAGAGAACTCGAAGCCTTGTTTGAGTGCAATTAATGCATGAAAGTCAGAAATGATAGAGGAAGAAACAGAAGTGCCCACAAGTGAGAAGAGTGTAATTGCTACAAAAATGAAGGAAACCATATTTTCTTCGAAATATTTCAGGAAAAGCTAAATATGGAAGGACTTAGAGAACATATAAAGGATTTTAAGAGGCTGGACAGTGATAGATTTCTGTTAAAGGAAAAAAAGCGAGGGAATCCAAGAAATTTCAAGTGTGTAATGGTCTAAAAATTTTGAAGGAAAGAGTGTTTAAGTTCAAAGAAGAAGTTAAGTCTCCCCTTTTCTCCCCTTTGCTTTCCCTTTTGCTTTCATGGAAAGAGAGATTAATATGATCAAATTTCGGGTAAAACTGGTTTTACATTGAGCTATAAGGATATTAATATCTATGATGAACTTAAGAAAAGCAAGACAGCAGAAGAGAAATAAAGAAAGCTTCAGTTAATTGAAAATCAACCGTTGGATAGGATAAATGTAAAGTTTAGATCATGGGAAAGAGGAAGGCTTATCCTCTTTTCCTTTATTTCTCCTTCTTTATTCATATGGCAAAAATACCCTTTAACTTTAATCAAAGGATTGCCTTTACTTTGAGACTTTGATTGAAAGATGATGAAATTTCACCTTCATCAATGACAATGGCTGCATTGGCTTCCCATTGCTCATATATGATTTTAATTTTCTACAGTTAAGTAATTAACTTAAGATAAAAGCTAACATGGTATGTAAAATGTGTGATGTTGAAGGATTTATGTAATCGACACCAAATTTATTGAAAACAATGCTTAGTTTGTTGTCGCTGTATTTAATTAAAAGGTGGGGTAAAGTAATCAATGCACGGCACCATTTCATAGATTCTTGTATCATTGCCCCAAAGACTGATAATGACAATAGAACTGTAAGGGGTGGCAGTGTGGGATTCAGCATGTGTTTGTTTTTTTTCACTGCAATGCATCAAAACCAAAGTGATACCACTTGAGAATTACTTATGGTAGGTCCATAGCTTGTTTTATGGTAGAAAATTCAGTGCATTCAATGACTTTGCAAGTTAAAAGATGAAACACTCCCCTATTTGGTCGAACTTCTCAGTTTTTTTCATGTAGGATATTATCCTGAGAGAACTGTTTCTTTTACCATCTCGGAGAAATGAGCAGTAGAATTCATGTCACGAGATTTAACGAAGTTTTAGATTAGTTGTCAACCTAAAGCAACTGTCGTTCTTTACACTATCTTGGTGCCCATGAAATTTGAAGACAGAAATTGTGTACTTTGATGTGTAATATATACACAGAAGACTAGATTTTGTTAATTGAGTTGCAATTCCCAGCGTAAAGACTAAAGAGTTGGAGACATGTGCCTGCAGTAACAGTAGATGAACAAGTAAAAGATGATGATTATTAATATATCATTACTTTGTTTTTTAAGAATGATGAATATATTATTATGTTGTGTATATAGGTTGCATGGAAGATACAAACCAGTGAAGCTTTTCTTTTTTGCTTTGTGCTTTATTCCTCCTCTCAGCATTTGGCTTGTAGGAATGGGACCAACTCTGAATGTAATGTGCTTTATTAGAAGATGGAATAGTCCTAAAGAGAGTGTTGATAAAGTAAAAGCAGGGATAAGTGATCTTTGCTTTTGATATTCCACTTCAAAAGAAAGCAAAAGATAAAATACATGACCACCCCTACCCTACCCCACCCCAACCCCATCACATGGAAAAGAGTGCTCTTCTATGGTTTGAAAACACTTTTGCATAACCCTCTTTGTTAAAAGAGAGAAAATGCTTGACCCCTCATGCATAGGAAAGAGTGCTCTTGTACTATCCATACAGTCTCAATGGTTTGGAATGGCGTCGATGATTGTGTCATGATGAATCATCTCATTCAAAAGCACAATATGTGGAAAAATGAAGACTTGAGCACATCCCATTATGTAAAATTCGTTTGCATTACCAGCAATTCACTACGTGCGGATGACGTCTATGTGTGGGTGTGATCCCCTCTAGAGGAATTTTAGTGATAGGTTCTATAGAATTTAGACGATCCTATTTGATTAAATATCTAGCGACAAATTCCTATTTTCCTTTTATTACGGTATTTCTGAAGGTATCGATTTTGTCAAAGTTTTACTAGTGCTTCCACTCATGTTCAAAACTCTCTTTGCAAAGGGCTGGCTATTTCATAAAGGGGGCAAGAGCTGCATTTTGGGGTGTCTAATGGATGATTAGATCTACTCTTTCAAGGGTCAAACGGTGGTGTACGTTCCAATATGAAGTTATCTCCAATCTAAGGTCAAATTTACTTAGCCCCTTCTCTGTTTGGTATAGATTAAAAGTTGATAAAAATCTCAAATGAGCAGAACCAACAATTAATTTCAACCGTTCATTTTCAGCGGCAGAGCAGTCTTGGCTTCCCTTTCCCTTTTCGTTATC
This sequence comes from Fraxinus anomala, assembly GCA_903798345.1. Classification (NCBI taxonomy): domain Eukaryota; kingdom Viridiplantae; phylum Streptophyta; class Magnoliopsida; order Lamiales; family Oleaceae; genus Fraxinus; species Fraxinus anomala. The sequence continues at coordinate 6,725 of CAIGRN010010580.1, read as the reverse complement.
TCTATCCTTTTGTATTCAGTTTGCAAGAAAAATTAGAAAATGCTTTATTATTGTTTTCATATAAAAATGTATTTCAATTGGTCAATGATTGATTAACTTCTATTCTAAATAGTGTTTGGTTATACTTTCACTTGACGAAGTTTGGAGTTTTTTTTTTTCTTTTAAATTTGGGCTCATCAATTGGGTTCTATTGTTCTTTGCTTATAATTATGTGCATTAGAAAATTTAAATTTGGATAGTCAAAAGAAAATGAAATAAAAAGGTTGAACAATTGATTAAATCTCAAGAGGAAGCACTTCATGAGTTTTTCAGTAGCAGTAAACAAATACATAACGAAGATGTATTTACTGAAGAGTTTAATGATAATGATAGCAGAGATAATGCAATCGAAAAATAACAGTGTTTGGTGAATGAAGATATATCTATTGAAGACAATATTATAATTGATGAAAACATGAATCAAAGGGTAAATGAACTATTTTTCCTTGATATTATTGATCTAGAAAATTGGAGAAATATGAATCAGAACTTAAGAGACGTAATTGTAATTAGTGAAAGTTCATGTAAGGGACATGATACGATTTTTTTCCAAACATGTAACAGCTATGTACGTTACGTTCGATTATCCAATAGATCGAGAGAAGCATGATGGAAAGTAGTTGAAATATTTAAAAAAAAATTGGATGAAATATTTTGCTTTTTTTTTTTTGTAAACTATTCAAGAATGATGAGATTGGAATTCAATTGACACGTGATAGTGTGAGGAAAAGGAAAAACTTAAAACGCATGAAACGAGTTGTGATCACATCACTAACATGAGTAGATAGATTGAAATGAAAATAAGATTTGAAAAGAGTAAAACAATTGATAAAAGTGTAAATGAACAAATTAATAGAGATGGAGAAAATTGGAGGCAAGTATTATTGAAAATAATATATGTAGCAAGAATTCTTGTTGAGAATAATTTAGGATTTCATGGAGATAATGAAAATATATCAAGAAAGTAATGGTATAATCTTAAACCTAATTTAAGTGATTGACGAGTTTCACCATGTGCAAGAGTACATTCATCGATTCAAAATAAAGAGATTTATTATCATTATCTTGGGCACAAAATTTAGAATGAGTCAAAGATAATGATAATAAATCTCTACTTGTACAATAATTATTGTACGAAATTTAGAATGACTTGTCAATTGATCAAGAATCATTGAGAAAGTCAAAGAATTTAGTACATTTATGTAATCAATTATTCTACATGTATATAATTATTGTACAACTTTTTTGATAAATCAAAGAATTTAGTACATTTCTGTAATCAATTATTCTACTTGTATATAATTATTGTACAATTTTTTTGACAAAATGGAGAAGTGGTGGCCCTCTATTGGCGGGCGTCTGCCACAACGGGCGTCCCTCCAATAGGGGGCCACCATTTGTCTATTTTTGTCAAAAATATTGTACAAAATTATGTACAAGTAGTAAAGTTCTTCTGTAATACTTGGTTGCACCCCACATTCGAGTAACAAAAAGTAAATGTCTATAGTATTGAGATGTGTAGATATTTAAACAACTTCAGTGAATGTAAAATAAATCTTTTTAAGATTTTTATTGGTGCATGAACATTTGGGAAGGAACTTTTTGATGAATTTGTTAATACTTTGAATAATCTAGAACTTAATATTAATTATGGGTCAACGCTATGATAACGTCGCTAACATGAAATGAAAATATAAATGGATTCAAAAGACTGTTACAAGTAATAATCCTAAGCCATTTTGTGATTACCACTTGTTGTTCAAAAGCTAAATCTTCATTTGGAGTGGTGCAACCATTGATATACTTTGTTTTTATCGTCTTCTAAATGGTGAATTTTTTTAAGGATGATGTAAATAGCCTTACTCTGAAGCCTCTGTCACAAACACATTGAGAATGTTAGAACGATAAAATCTCAAGCTCCACATATAAAAAAGAATGCTCTACTTCAATTGACAAGTCATGATGATCCCAAGACAAAAAGTAAATCGGAGTGTATGAAAATATATGAAATTGAGAATTTTTATTTTTCATGGGATCCATAACTTTTATCAAATTTTCAATTTCACATTTCATAATCTTTTATCAAAATCTATTGAAATTTTGGTTTTTTTAGCTCAATCAAATAGGACATAATTATATCCAACACAACAAGGCTTGTGACCCACTTTTTAATTTGTTAAAATAGAGAAGGGTCACATTTTTGTGACTTTGTTTTTCTCGACTAGTTCTGAAAAACTCGACTTGATTTGGATAAAAAATAATAATTATTATAATTACAAATTTAGATTCTTAAATTTTAATAAACTTGAGAGGAGAGAAACATAAAAGAGTATTGACGTTATGTTGATAAAAGAAAAGAACTTTTAAAGTTATGCAAGATAAAACGATTGTCCAAATAAAGTAATACGACTCTTAACAAGTTTCTATAATTTTTTATTTTAATAATAGAAGTATTCACATTTCACAATATCCTCAAACGGGTCTACAAAAGTGGTCCTTAATATTAAAAATCTATAAACGAATACTAAACATTGTTACTTGTTACTTTTAGTCCTATTTGTGTCTATAGTATTTTCCTCTTCTTCATTCACTTTTCATAGAATCAATTTGAATAAAAGTCCAATAGTCAACAAGTTTTTACATTTTTGTGTCTATAGTATAATGACTTTTAATTTTATTCTTTTTTCCCAAGCATGTCAACTTTTGATTTGGGGACTCGAAGTAGCGAAGATGAGTAGAAGAATAAATTGGAATTGTAGAAATACGATTTTGAAAAAATTGGTTTCAAGGTATGTTATAAAGTCATTTTTTTAAGATATAATTTTTCTCCACCAACTCGATCATGGTCTTGCTCGAGCGTGATTGTGTAGTGAGCATTTTTGCTCACTCCTTCGTGTGATGCTCGTTCCCTCACAATGTACAAGCTATGTGCCACAAATCAATCATCATCTCCACGAGAATTTGGCAAAATCCGAAATCTTTCAGTCAAACAAAAAAATGTGTTTACAATATAAAATTAGATGGAATTTTACGTACCTACATTCTTGCAAAAAGTCATCTCAATTTTGATCATGAAAATTAAATTTAAGAACTTTTAATAAAGAACACGTTTTTATTCACCAAAAATCAGAAACGTCATTAAGAATATTTGCACTAGCTAAAGTAACGAATTTTATATTAATTTTTAAGACGTTTATTTACTTTTTTGACTGAAATTTCATAACCATGTCGAGTTATAAGGGGAAGGAAAAAAAAAAAAGATTGAGGGCGTGAAATCACTGCCAAAATCATCTAACGATTTTAATTTTCTACCATTTCTGTTGTCTTCTTAATAAAAGTAATTTTTTTGCATAATATTATAATCAAAATTCGAAAAATTGGAGTTGTATACTATGCATATATTTTCAAGAATCTTGAAAATTTTGAAGAAATTAGCCGTTGAGAATTATAAATCCCAAATCTATACGATCGAAAGCAAAAATTGTAGAAAGAAAAAGATAATACAAGAACACATAAGATTTATATTTATATATCACAATGTAAGAATATATCATCTTCGTTGCTGCAGTAATTCAATATGATAAAAAGAAATTTATAAGAGAAAAATTCACACCATATTTTTCTGACATCTTCTCTCTCTCTCATAATGCAAAACTCTATTGACGACTCCCTATTAATAAGATAAATTAGGATAAAATCAAAATTAGACGTACTGATTTTGTAAAATGACAATAATTATACTCTACAACTTGACATTAAGATATTAAAATTATCTCCAAAAGTACCTCTATGTACAGCGAAATTTGAGAGAAATCAATTCGCACACTTGTAGAATGGTCTTCGACCCCGTCCCCACCAAAAGGAAAGGAAAGAAAAGAATGAATGCCACTACAAGTACACTATGCTTATAAAGAAGTTCACTTTTCTGCATACACTTCAACAATTTTTACTACATTTTGAACCAAAATGTGCACGCCGTCTGTGCTCTGTCAGCGCAAAAAATTCAGTCAATCCTTCTTTTGAAGGATATATAATTATTTTTATGTTAAAAATAGAATTTTTATGAACACATAATAATTGACTATTTATGAGGTATAATTAGTTAATTATATGCTATATTTTGGTGTTTCATACAATGTCGATATTGCATGCATGCATTCTAAAGATGGTTTTATCAACATGCTCCTTTATGAGTAATTTTCATAATATGTGGCGTCGAGATTTCAAAATAGGACACTTACATGCTTGATATTATATATACCACATTAAATTATCTCGTCCAAAATCTTGATAAGTTAAGAAAAGATACGAAGTATATATTTACATTTTTACTCCAAAACAATTGGATAGAGAATTATTAAAAATAAATAAATAAATAAGCTTTCAATTTCAAAAAGGAAAAGTAGATTATATATAGGATCCCAAAATTGATTAAAAATGCTAAGCTACAACCAACAACTTTGTTAACATATATTAGTATTAAGGATTGCTCCTTAATATCAACTTTGTATCACCTTATGAGGGCAAACAAAGATTTCGAAATTAAATCTCTCCTCACGTGAGACTTTTGATGGAAAAATAAATATGATCTGCACACCAAGAAACGTGTTGAAGCTAAATTTTTAAATGAATTAAAGTAGGGATAATTGCAGTAAATGTCCCAAACCTTTCAATTTTTTGTGCAATTTACCCTAACTTTTGATTTGTGCCAGCGGAGGTTCCAAACCTTTAATAAATATGCGACGGAGGTCCATTTGGACGGATTCCATCCAATCACCGTTAGTCAACCTGAAAAATAAAAAAAGAGATATTTTGACCATTTTAATAAAGGGTATTTTCGTCCATTCAGTAAAAACCCTATCTAATATCACTCTCTTCCGCACTATCAACCTCCGTCTCAACCACCTCTCCGGCCTGCTACCCTTTGACCTCTCCCAACTCTCTCGACTCCGCAATCTTTACCTTTAGGGGAACCAGTTTTCGGGCCCTGTGCCAGAATTCATCTTCTTTGTTCATGGTGTCGTGCGCTTGAATATTGTGCAGAACAATTTTTTTGGCGAAATTTCATCTGGGTTTAACAACTTGACGCGGTTGAAGACTCTTTATTTGGAGAAAAATGGGTTTACTGGGGTTCTGCCGGAGCTTGAACTCTCGAATCTTGAGCATTTCAATGTGTCTTTTAATAGTTTAAATGGGTCTGTGCCGAAAGGGCTTGACGGGAAGCCTAAATGTTCTTTTTTGGGGAATTCTTTATGTGGGAAGCCTCTTGATAATGCATGTGTTGATTTTGTGAGTCCAAAAGGTGTTGAAATTTCAGGGAAAAGTAATGAAAATGGGTTGTCTAGAGGTGCAATTGTTGGGATGGTAATTGGATCTGTTGTTGTCTTACTTTTATTGTTGCTTGTGTTGTTAATATTGCTGAGGAAGCGGAGTGGGAACAATGCTAGGCCTGTTGATGTGCCGGAGATTAAGAATTAAGAAACTAAGGCAAGGCGAAAAGTCAAGTGTGAAGGCAGAGAATGGTGATGCGATTTCGACTGCAACAATGCCATCTCATTGGGAAAATGGAACGAATGTAGCTGCCAAGAAACTGGTGTTTTTTGGGAACACTTCGAGGGTGTTTGATTTGGAGGAGTTGTTGAGAGCTTCTGTCGAGGTTTTGGGGGAAGGGAACAGTTGGAACTACCTACAAGGCCGTTATGGAAGTCGGGGCTATGGTGGTTGAACATTATTTGAGAGAGAGAGAGAGAGAGAGAGACAATAATGTAGTATGAAATGGAGGGAAATGTACAGTAAGTTGAACAGTATTTGAGGGATTTTACTGAATGGACGAAAATTTTCAAGGATCAACTGTTTGGATCGTACACACATTGGTGGGTCACACCAGTTGAAGAAATTTCATCCACCCACATCCTGACACCGTAGATAGCTGATAAACCTTCTTCCTGGGTTCAGGTTCGTCCATTAAGTCTTTTTCTACACGGGGAACCCACATCTACAGACGGTCATCTTATCTCCTCTCTGAAACGTTACTGGCAGTTGCTAGAGAGAGAGAAACAATAATGTTGTATAAAATGGAGGAAAATGTACAGTAAGTTGAACAGTATTTGAGGGATTTTACTGAATGGACGAAAATGCCCTTCATTAAAATGGTCAAAATATCTCCTTTTTTTATTTTTCAGGTTGACTAAAGGCGATTTGGATGGAATCCGTCCAGATGGACCTCTTCCGCATATTTATTAAAGGTTTGGGACATTCGTTGACACAAATCAAATGTTAGGGTAAAGTGCGCAAAATTTTGAAAGGTTTGGGGACCTTTGCTGCAATTATCCCATTAAAGTATCATATGTCTAACCTAAGTGTTTAAAAAACATAATTCTCAAAGGTAAATATGCTAAATAAGGTAGAAGCATGCTTCAGTTGGTGATCGATTAGGGCAAGTGTAGTTGTCTTTAACTCTGTTATAAAACAAACAAGATACTAGAATTATTTTGATACCACTTGTTATGAAACTAACCACCGAATTGAGATGTTGAAGTTTTATGGCACAATAATGAAGTATTTGATTACAAGCCAAAGAATACAAGAAGACAAGAAATATAGTAGAGGAATTATGAGATTTTATTAACTCCTAAACAATAATAGAGAAATATACAACTGATACTAAAAGTTAGTCATCACGTCTC
>CAIGRN010010565.1:0-10141 GCA_903798345.1 Fraxinus anomala | reverse complement strand
AAGTGATAGAAGTACCTCTCTCACACTCCACCTTACCAAAAGACATACAACACACTGCTAATGCATCCCAACCCACTATGCATGCAAACAATTAAACCAAGTAATAAGATCACTCCAATTCATGCCAATGCAAGCATCAAACACATTGAAATACAACATATAATCATGTAACGAAATTGAGCAATCACACACATGCATAAATGATTACACATAGATACACATGCAGTAACTATGTTTACTCTTAGAATCATGCAACGGAATGGCGCAATCACACACATGCAGAAAAGGTTACACACGGATGCAAATGCAGTAACTAGGTTTACTCTCAATAAACCTCACTAGGGTCATCACTCGACCTTATAACCAAGTTCGCCTCGTCTCTCATCTTACTTTTCTTTTATTATCATTTCTAAGACAACCTATTTCACCATGTCCAAATTTACTGCAGTTAAAATACATCTTACTTTTCGCACTTGCCTTAAACCACATTTGCCACCAAAAGTTTTATGAAAAACCTTTTCATTTTGCCAAATTAAAAAATCACATTTTTCATTAAAACAACACAACTCAAAACGTGTTTTTATTTTTACCAAAAATGCACAAAATACAACAAAATGACGATCACAAGATAAGTACAGACAATATTCACCCAGAATAGTAAAAAAAAAACTTTTCTAAGATCACGTGCAATTCTAATAATGAAAATATACAACCAAACGACGACCACAAGATAAGTACAGACACAATTCACACAGAATGGCCAAATAAACTTTTATATGGTCACGTGCAATTCTAATAATGAAAAATAATTGACAAAAAATTCACGGAGAATGTAAGACAAATAATTAACAAGTAATTCTTAGGTCTAGCAATAGGCAATGGTTACCCCTTCACGGTAATCTCAATCCCAATATCATCCCACACGATATTTTCTAATGCAAAAAATAAATCGTTATCCTACACAATAACCATAACTGCAATAATAAAATGTAAAAAACATGATATCGAGTGGACCACGTCTGAAGGTTCGTAAATATCGAGAGATGTGAATTCATAGCTTTAGGGCTATCACTATATGTCCCAAAGCTTCTGACAACCGCAGCAACACAAAATGACACCCAAACGTTGAAGGGCAAAATCATCCAATTTTCATCGTATCGCTCAAAACTGAAAATTGACAACACTACAGGGTCTGTCTCGACATCCTAAAAAAATTGTCCGAAGACAACATTGATGGAATCTGGCCCACGCGCCCCCGCCAGCTCTACACGTGGGCTTCACGCGCCGCCACCGACCACCAAGCGTCAGACCACCAGGTGTGCCTCCGCCTGCACAGTCCACTAGTGGTCACCATTTCTCCAAAAGATGAGTGGTTTCGTCGGAAAACACAAAAAACAGTCTTGTAGGTTGAATTTCAAAATTTCCAGAATTCTATTTAGTTTTCTGTCGATTTTCCAACCCCTTTTCAGTTGATTTCCAACCATTTTTCACCCCAAAAATCATAGATTTCTCAACAATACAAGCTCTGATACCATTTGTCGTGGAAATCTTCGAGAAATCTTGATCCGAGCTCAATTTAATCAACCAAACAAATACCAACCGAGGAGTCTCGACCCATAACTTTAACACTTGGTCACCACAAGTTTACTCATCCGTAAAGGATACACTTGGTGGTTGGTTTGCAAGCCACAAAAGAAGAAAAAATATAGTAGCAATTGGAACCTCAAAGAAAAATAACCAAAATCGGCCAAACCTCACGTTTTTCTCTTTTTCTCACAAACCAACACACACCCACACGACTAAAAGACATGGATATATATAGCAGTAGTTAGGTCACTCCATTTGGGCCAAACTTTACTAAATGGGCCACCATATATCACCATTCAACTAATAACCACAACTTAAGCCATCTACGAGTGTTGGACCACGAGCAATATTAACTCAATTAGGTTGTTTCTAGTGGCCTTAAGTTATTTTCGGGTCAAGTCATCACTAAAGTGTCGATATAAATTATCCAACATCGGTTTAACATCATCGTCGAGGATTTACTGGGTATCAAAAAACCCAACAACTAAGGTTTGGAGTCTGGCGGAATTGGAGTTATTAATGCCATAGATGGAGACGGTGACGCCAGTACAACATAATTTGTTATACTTTATATAAAAAAATCGTTAAATGGTATCTTACGGAAAAACTTTTAGAAAAGGAAAAATCCTTTTGGATCTGGTTTCGTACTGGTAAATGACACCCACCATATCCCACACCACCTTTATGTATACTCTCCCACCACACACCCGCAAAGCCTCTTTACCTTGAGTTCCCGACTACCCTAAAAATATCCATAGAATTGTCACAAGAATACGAAAGTATGTCAAGATCACTATGTTGATATATGTTGCATCTTCACTAAAGCTAGGGATTATGCTTGAGACCCATGTTTCTCAGTTGAATAAGTCCCCATTGGGATGTTACGAGTTTTTCGCCACCATCAACTCCTCCGCCACCACTATCTCCGCCGTCGTTCAAGGTTAATTAAATTTTTTCTCTATCTCACTTATAAATACATAGTCAAGTTTATTTATGCGCTCCACGTCAATAACAAGATGTGTCATCCGATCTTCTAATACTCATGGTCCCCTTATTTTGAAATTGGAAAAAAATAAATAAAGAAATTGTTATATATGCAAAACACCATTAACATAACCATATTACACCGTGCAACGTAGGTACATGTGATGTTGTTTAAAGTTGATAAAATTTGGTGGGCTCCATGAAATTTCTAGTGAAAAATTGGATAAATACATGGTTAAAAATTATGATCACGATCAGTATTTATGCAAACAAAAGATTTAGCAATATTTGGCAAAAATCTAATATCACACACGCGAACATCGACCAATGATTTTGCTCATATATTGATGCCACCGTCACTATATCTATGTTCTTTTGCCCTTTCCACCACTCGCAAGCTGCAAACCTGGCGGCGATGGCAGTACAACGTAATATGTAATACTTATTATAAAAAAATGTTATATGGTATCTTACAGAAAAAATACAGAAGAAGAAAAATCCATGGAAGCACGTCAAGATTTCTCCACTGGTATATCTGCGTCTTCATTGAAACCAAAGGCAGTGCTTCAGACCCTGTTTGTCGGTTTTATTAGTCCCCTTTGGATGTTATGAGTTTTCCGCCACCATTGCCTCCGCCATGGTTTCAGATTAGTTAAGATTTTGTCTATATTGACTCCACTTAGTTCTATACACTTATCCGTTAAAACCCATTTATGATTCTTGTCAAATGTCCCTTTATTTTTGTTGTGGTTCATGCAGGCCATAAACGGTTGAGGTCTAACTTCTTGTCACTTAGAAATGCATAGTCAAATCTATTTATGCGTTCCGCATCCATAATAAGACGTGTCATCCAATCTTTTAATGCTCATGATCCACTTATTTTCAAAAAAGGCAAAAAAAAAAAAAGAAATTGTCATATGTGCAAAACACCATTAACACAACCACATTACACCGTGCGACAAAAGTGCGTATGATGTTGTTTAAAGTAGATAAAATTTGTGGTGAAAAATTGGATAAATGCATGGTTAAAATTTAGGTTAGTTAACGATCAGTATTTTATAAAACAAAAGATTTACCAATACTTGGCAAAAATTCAATATTACGCACACAAACATCCATCAAAGATTTTGCTCATATAACGATGCCACCATCACTACTTATATGTTCTTTCGCCATTGCCACTACTCACAAGCTGCAAACCCAAGTCACCATGATCTAAAATTTCAGATCTGGATTGTCGATCTCGCACAATTGTAACCCTTTCTCTGTTCTTATACATACAAAGAGATGGCGGCATTGGGTATTGTTGGTTGTGTAGGTTTGGATGTTTATGATGGTTTTGATGATAGAATCGGAGAAGAGCCCAAGATTGAAAATGGTGAGCTCTAGCAGCAATTGGGTCGGTATAAGGCTGTGATGGCGGTGTTTGAAGCTTTTCTAGTGGAATGGTGGCACTAAGGTTTGGGGTCTGTGGGAAATGATGGGGATTATGCAAGGGGCGGCGATGGCAGTACTACATAATATGTTATACTAAGAACTACAAAAAAGTTTTATATGACATCTTACTGAAAAAAAAATTAAGAAATAGAAAAATTCTTTTGGATCTAGTTCCATCGTGGCTAACGACCCCTACCCTATCCCACACCACCTTTACATATCCTCCCCCACCCGACACCCACAAAACATCTACCCAAGTTTTTTCTGCCACCTGTCTATAGCCAGATAACCGCCATGAGATTATGGAAGCATGTCAAGATTTCTCCGTTGATATATCCTGCATCTTCACTGATACTAGGGACAGTGTTTCAGACCCATGCTTGTCAGTTGAATCCGTCCCCTTGGCATGTAATGTTATGAGTTTTTCGCCACTATCAACTCCTCCACCACCATTGTCCCCGCCATCGTTCCGGGTTAGTTGAATTTTGTCTAAACTAACTCCACTAATTTGGTTCTATACAGATCTGTTAAAGCCCATTTATTATTCCTGTCAAATGTCCCATTCTTTTTGTTGTGGTTCATGCATACCATAAACAGTTGAGGTGTCACTCTATGTCACTTAGAAACTCACAGTTGAGCCTATTTGTGTGTTCCACATCAAACACAAGACGTGTAGTCCAATCTTTCAAATCTCACGATCCACTTATTTTGGAAAATTGAAAATAAAAAAACAAAGAAATTGATATAAAAGCAAAACACCATTAACAGAACCACATGACACCGTGCAACATAGGTGCATGTGATGTTGTTTAATGTTGATAAAATTTGGTGGTTTCTATGAAATTTGTAGTGAAAAATTGGATAAATACATGGTTAAAAATTAAGTTTGATCACGATCACTAATTTAGCAAACAAAAGATTTGTCGACATTAGGCAAAAATCTAGTATTACAAACACAAACATCGAACAAAGATTTTGCTCATATATTGATGCCACCATCACTATATCTACGCTCTTTTGCCATTTCCACCACTCGCAAGCTGCCAACCTGGCAGCGATGGCAAACATAATATGTTATACTTATTATAAAAAATCTTTATATGATATCTTACTAAAAAAATTAAGAAAAAGAAAATCCTTCTTGATCTAGTTTCATCGTGGCTAATGACATCCACCATATCCCACACCACCATTATATATACTCCCCCACCCCACAACCACATAGCCTCTCTACCCTGAGTTTTTCTGCCCTCGACTACCGCAAAAATAGCCATAGAACCACCATAAGAATATGGAAGCATGTCAAGATTTCTCAATTGGTATATGCTGCATCTTCATTGAAACCAGGGATGGTGCTTCAGACCCATGTTTGACAGTTTAATCAGTCCCTTTTGGATGTTATGAGTTTTTCACCACAATTAACTGCTCCGCAATCATTGCCTCCACCGTCATTCCGGATTAGTTAAAATTTTGTCTATACTGACTCCATTTTGGTTCTATACACATATCCGTCAAAACCTATTTATGATCTTGTCAAATGTCCCTTTATTTTTTTGTGTTTCATGCAGGCAGTAAACGGTTGAGATGTCACTCCATGTCCCTTAGAAACGCATAATCGAGTCTATTTATGCACTCCACATCAGTCACAAGACTAGTCATTCAATCTTTTAATGCTCTTGATCCACTTATTTTGGAAAAAGGAAAATAAAAAAAATAAAGAAATTGTCATATATGCAAGGCACCATTAACACAACCACATTACACCGTGCGACAAAGGTGCATATAATGTTGTTTAAAGTTGATAACATTTGGTGGGTTCCATAAAAATTTGCGGTGAACATAAACGGTTGATGTGTTTTCTATGACAAGTAGAAAATGAAGGTTAAAATTTTTTTTTCTCTTTTTGGGTACTTTTCTTCCCTCTCTCCTGCCAAAATCTCTCATTTCCATTGCTTATAGAGAGAAAGAAAGAAAATAAAGATTGTTTGGTTGTTGGTAACTGCCTTCTCCAGGACGCAGTAAAAAATAATCAAAATAATAATCAAGTCGATTCAAACATATTCTTCTGTGGTTTCGAATTCTTTATTCCTGCACAAGCAATCTCTCTCTCTATGTATTCTTCTGTTTTTTGTGTTTCATCACCACATTCAATAAGTATATACACTAACTTCATCATTCCTAAATCTATTCTACTTATATTGGAATGATATTGAAGCAACAATGTTTAAAAAATAAGAAATATTGTTATTTTCCAAACCTAATCAAAGAAATAAGCTAATACCTTGAGTAAATAAAAAAATCAGGTTCATGGCCATTGATTTATTTCAATTCCTTCTCTCATAGATCAAAAACGTTCCATACCTTGCACCAAAATCAACAGATGCAGGTATAAAATCTGATTTCGAGAAAACTGTAAAGGAGATCGATTGGGTGGAGAGGGGAAGAAAAGGGTTTTGGCCAAAAAGGGCAAATGGGTTTGTACCGCAAGGAACGGCTGATTGATGACGATGCCACGGCTCAAATCTGTAAGGAAAATCGATTAGGAGGAGATGAGAAGAACGAACAGCAAAGGAGAGGAAAAAGAAAGAAACACGAAGGAAAGGAAAAGAAAAAGAAAGAAGAGGAAAATAGAAGAAAAAAGGGGAAAAGAAAATTCCACCTATTTAATCATGAAAACTTTTTACGACATGCCAGATTGTAAGCCGTAAATTGTATCTTTTGAAGACATGCTATTAATGTATGCTGTAAATTGTAACTTTTTATGACATGCCTTAAATGTATGCCCTAAATACTTTAAGTAGATGAATTTTTGCGGCACACATTTAAGGCATGCCATAAATCGTCTATTTTTACAGTGTGTCTTATATACACGCAGTAAATGAATGTTGTAAAAAGTTACTTTTATTGTAGTACACTGATATGCATAAAGAGAAAATTTAAGAAAAAGCCTTTTGGATCTACCCCATTATATATATATACCCCGACACACTCACAGAGGCCTCTGTGAACTCCAAAGTTTCTGCACACCAAAAAAGCCGCGGAAGGGCATAAGAATCCGTCACATAGATGGACTTTCTTAAAAATGTTGCGCAGTTTATTGATGTGAACATAAACGGTTGATATGTAACTCCATGTCACTTAGAAATGCATAGTCGAGTCTATTATGAGCTCCATGTCAAACACAAGACATGTCATCCAATTTTTTAATCAATTTATTTCGAAAAAGGAAAATAAGAAAATAAAGAAATTGTCATATATGCAAAACACCATTAGCACAACCACATTATACAGTGTGACATAGGTCCACGTGACGATATTTAAAGTTGATAAAATTTGGTAGGTTCTGTGAAATTAGTGGTGAAAAATTGGATAAATGTATGGTCAAAAATTAAGTTGATCACGATCAATATTTTTGCAAACAAAAGATTTACCAATATTTTGCAAAAATCCAATATTACACATGCAAACATCAATCAAAGATTTTGCTCATATATCGATGCCACTATCACTATTTCTATGCTCTTTCACCGTTTCCACCACTCGCAAGCCGCAAACGCAAGTCACCATGATATAAAATTTCAGATCTGGTCGATATTGAAATTCTGGATTGTCAATCTTGTACAATTGTAGCCCATATAAAGAGATGGCGGCACTGGGCATTGATGGTGGTGATGGTTTTGATGTTTGTGGTGGTTTTGATGACTGAATCAGAGAAGAGACCAAGATTGAAAATGGTGACTCTAGCAGCACTTGGGTGGGTATAAGGCTGTGATGGTGATGTGTGGAGCTTTTCTAGTGGAATGGTGTGGCACTAAGGTTTGGGGTCTGTGGAAAATGGCGGTGGTGATGGCATAGACGGAGGAGGCGGCAGAAGTACAGCATAATATGTTATTATAAAAAAAAGTTATTTGGTATCTTACAGGATAAAAATTAAGAAAAAGAAAAATCCTCTTGGATCTAGTTTCGTCGTAATGACACCCACCCTATCCAACACCACCTTTATATATACTCCCCCACCCCCACACCAACAAAGCCTTTACCCTGAGTTTTTCAATGCCCGACCACCCCAAAAATAGCCAAAGAACAGCCATGAGAATACGGAAGCACGTCAAGATTCCTCCATGGGCATATGCTGCATCTTCATTGAAACTAGGGACTGTGCTTCAGACCCATGTTTGTCAGCTGAATCGGTCCCCTTGAAATGTTATGAGTTTTTTGCCACCAGCAACTCCTTCGCCACCATTGTCTCCGCCATCATTCCAGGTTAGTTAAATTTTGTCTATACTGACTCCACCAATTTGGTTCTCTACCCAGATCTGTTAAAATCCATTTACGATTCTTGTCAAATGTCCCTTTTCATGAAATTTGTGTGAAAAATTGGAAAAATGCATGGTTTAAAATTAAGTTTGATCACAATCATTATTTTAGCAAACAAAAGATTTACCGATATTTGGAAAAAAAATCTAATATGATGCATGCAAACATTGATCAAAGATTTTGCTCGTATGTCGATGCCACCATCACTATTTCTATACTCTTTCGCCGTTTCCACCACTCGCAAGCCGCAAACCCAAGTCACCATGATCTAAAATTTCAGATCTGGTTGATATCGAAATTCTAGATTGTTAGTCTCGCACAAATGTAACCCCTGCTCTGTGCTTATACATATAATATGTTGGCAATGGGCATTGATGGTGGTGATGGTTTAGATGTTTATGGTGGTTTTGATGATAGAATTGGAGAAGAGCCCAAGAGTGAAAATGATGAGCTCTAGAAGCAATAGGGTGGGTATAAGGCTGTGATGGCTGTGTGTGGAGCTTTTCTAGTGGAATGGTGTGGAAGATGGTGGCACTAAGGTCTGGCGTCTGTAGGAAATGTTGGTGATGATGGCATAGATGGAGGTAGCGACGGAAGTACAACATAGTATGTTGTACTTATTATGAAATATTGTTATATGGTATCGTATAGAAAAAAATTAAGAAAAAATCCTTTTGGATCTAGTTTTATAGTGGCTAATGACACGCACCCTATCCCACACCACTTTTATATATACTCCCCCACCCCACACCCACAAAGCCTCGCTACCCTGAGTATTTCTGCCCCTGACTATCCCAAAAATGGCAGTAGAACTGCCAGGAGAGTACAAAAGCATGTCAAGATTTCTCCATTGGTGTATGCTGCATCTTCATTGAAACCAGGGATTGTGCTTCAGACCCATATTTGTCAGTTGAATCAGTCCCCTTGGGATGTTATGAGTTTTTCGCTACCATCAACTCCTCCACCAACATTGCTTCTGCCATCGTTCCAGGTCAGTTAAAATTTTGTTTACATTGACTCCACTTGTTCTATACACAGATCCGTTAAAAAGCATTTATGATTCTTGTCAAATGTCCCTTCATTTTTGTTGTGGTTCATGTAGGCCATAAACTCACTCCATGTCACTTAGAAATGCATTGTCGATCCTATTTATGCGCTCCACATCAATCACAAGATGTGTCATCCAATCTTTTAATGCTGATGATAAATTTATTTTGAAAAAAGAAAATAAAAAAAGTAAAGAAATTGTCATATGTGCAAAACACCAATTACACAACCATGTTACACCGTGCGACATGGGTGCACGTATTATTGTTTAAAGTTGATAAAATTTGGTGGGTTTCATGAAATTTGTTGTGAAAAAATGAATAAATGCATGGTTAAAAATTAAGTTTGATCATAATCAATATTTTAGCAAACAAAAGATTTACCAATATTTGGCAAAAATCCAATATTACGCACGCAAACATCGATAAAAGATTTTGCTCATATGTCGATGCCACCATCACTATTTCTATGCTCTTTCATGGTTTCAACCACTCGAAGCCACAAAACCAAGTCACTATGATTTAAAATTTTAGATCTTGTTGATATCAAAATTCTACATTGTCAATCTTGCACAATTGTAACCCCTTCTCGGTGCTTATACATATAAGAGATGGCGGCATTGGGCATTGCTGGTGGTGATAGTTTAGATGTTTATGGTGGTTTTGATGATAGAATCGGAAAGGAGATCAAGATAGAAAATGTTGAGATCTTAACGCAATTGGGTGGGTATAAGGCTGGGATGGCGGCATGGGCGGACCGGGGGGGTGGC
>CAIGRN010010540.1:0-12262 GCA_903798345.1 Fraxinus anomala | reverse complement strand
AGAATGTCACGCAGTGAGAATGCTTATCTCCCCATTCGGCACGGCAAGCACGCTAACAACTAGGCGTGAGGCCTATTTTACCAAAGAGTGCACTAATGATGTGATCATATGCAGGTATTCTCCCTAACATCCTACTCATAGCATCGTGTGTGCCAGTTGTTCGAACTTGCCAACCTAAGAATGAGGGGAATGCGGCCTTGAGGCGTAGTACCTCGGGAGCCAAATCTGTGGTTCGTGAAACTAGGGCATATGTTCATGCATATATTTTCGTACTCAAAAAAGTGAAAAATAATTTTGAAATACCCCCACATTAAGTTGGAAGTAATCCAAACTAGGTTGGTAGAATATTTGTGCATTTCTATAAGAAGATTGATGATCTGAGTTCATGTAGGGAGGAAGAATAATACTACAAGTTTTAAGGAAATAAAAGATGAGGTCCCAATTTTTCAATAGCCACATTGTTGGGATATATGCTCAAAAGTATAAGGATATTATCATAATAAGATAAACATTTCAAATTTCATGAAATTAATAATATGATTTTATTTATTTCTATAAAGGGAGTTTAATCACATCTTGAGCATTTGTATTAAGTGTTTTCTGATTGACGAGTGAAACACAAAATATGATGGTTAGTATAGAAGACACTATTTGTTACATTAAATGTGAAATTAATTGTTTATAACCATAGAGTAAGAAGCCGACACTATTATTTTAAGGTTGTAACATTTGTTACTCTCAATTAAGGTATCCAACTTGTCTTAACTGTGGCGATGGATTCTTAGAAGTAGTGACACTAGCATATTTTGGTATATCCGAAAGTATATTGGACGTGATCATTTTGTATAAATGTTTAATTCTATGCATGGCAGTACTATAAAGAATAAAACTCTACATTGAGTTCTTTATGATTTACCTTAATCCACTAAAGATTCATAATTGCTATTTATAAATTCTGGTTCTTTAGAAAGTTCTTTACTGGAATCAATACTTTCAGCCACATTCACAGCATAAGCAACCAAATCGCCTCACCATACCTCAATGGATATTTAATATCTCTTTTGGACCTATATTTAATAATAGAATACTATGATACAGTTGGTGGTAGTGGCAAAGCGACACTACCCTTAATTTCTAAACTATTGATTTGTAGACTCCAGTATAGATCCTAAACCAAACTCAAACTCTTCCCGTGTGTTTAATTTATGCTAATTTGTATCAATAGATTCTATGAAACCCTACAAGATGTATAATTGGGCAGACCTTCTCTGTCCCTCCTTCAACACAACACGGGCACATTTTCTAACTTTTATGACTCCACATTCACTAGTGAACTTGTACCCTTTTGAATTAAGAGTACTCAAGGAGATTTCTTTTCAGATTTGGAACATGTCCCACTTCACAAGTATCCTGATAGTCTTATCATACATCTTAATTCTGAAATTTTCAATACCAGATATCTTACAATGTGTATCATTTCCCATTATCATAGTACCTTTGGAAACTATTTTATATGTTGAAAATCAATTCCGATTGGAACACATATAAAATGTGTAAGTTGTATCAAGAATTCAATCCTTGTAAGGTTTGGAGTCACCTTTAGAAATAACTAGAAGTTCTCCATCATTATGACAATCTTCGGCAATGTTAGCTTCTCCTAAATCTATTGGTTGTTTTCCCTTCTGATTTGAACAGCTAATTTATTTTTATTCTATAACCTATAGCAGTCAGATTTGATGTGCCTATTTTTATTGCAATAATTACAGATTTTTAACCATCATGAACAATAAGACCATTTGCGTGAGCCTCATATCTAACAACATGCTGCTTCATCTTCTTCTTTGAAAACATTGCATCTTATACTTTATCGATGGTGAGAGTATTAGACGGTACAAGATAGTGTATGTGAACGACATATATGAAGAAGACAGCAAACACAACAAAATAAACCTTAAATCTTCTTTATCATACTTGACCTCCAAGGTGTCCAGATCAGCGACAATTTCTTTAAAGATGGTTATGTGATCTTCTATAGACGCGCCTTCTGTCATGCAATGAAAATACATTCACTGCTTCAAATGCAATTTACTGGTTAGAATTTTTGTTATGCATAATTGCTCTAATTTTAACAATAACACAGTAGCAATTTTCTCATTTAAAACGTCCTAAAGAATTTGATTTGATAGATGAAGTTGAATTTGAGTTAACGTCTTCCGATCCTTACTTTGTTTTTCCTCCTGTGTCCAAGTTGAAGACGCATTATTAAACCCTAACAATACATCATCCAAGTCTATCTATACGAGGACAACCCCCATCTTTATCTGCCATAACAAAAGCCAATTGTTGTGATCCAAAAGTGGAATATCGAATTTCATAGATTCCATTACAGAAAATAAACCTCGCTTTGATACCAGTTTGTTAGGAATAAACGATAATTGACAATATGAAAATATAAGAACAATAACATAAAATTTACGTGAAAACCTAACTTGGAAAAAAACTATGGGTAAGGGAGGAGAAATTCACTATAATAATGGATACTTACAAAAGATTATCAGATGATTTCTATAGAAGTAATTACTCCTAATATATATAGCACAAAGAAATGCCTAACATATGATGGAGTCCTAATATATAATAGGCCTAACAAATAATGAAGTGTTTGAGGCTGTTTTGAAAATTAAAAAAATTGCCAAAATTGTGAATAGGGATTTCCCATATAAGCCGATCGCTCGAGCAATCGTCTAGCGGTTAGCGAGTGGACTCTTCACTACAAAAATCGCTCGAGTGGTCCGAAGGTAGCCAGCGAGTGATGAACACGCGATTTTTTCCTTATCCATCTTCGACTTATTCAAGACTTCTTCAAGCATACTATGAACTCCCAATAGAATTCGGGTCACAGCCGAACTCCAATAAGTGGATTGGGAACCAACGAAGTAGTAGATGAATATTCACGTTCAGAATGTGTCTATCGATTCAAATGGCTAAAGTGACTTAGCTCAAATAACTAGATACATTGCAAACCAATTTATAAGAAGGCCAGCTTATATTATCAATTTCTTGGGATGAGTCCTTTGTATGACCGACCTTGTTGATATGAGGCTATATACAAGGACAGAGGGTGGCCAAGATCTCCACGTTCGGGTATTGACTTCTGATTTAGGTACGTAATTAAATTTAATTTTATTTAATGCCATAATTGTGGAGGTTTTTAATTTCTTTTAGCTCATGAGTTGCTGGACTATAGTACAGGGTAGTTGGACATTCTTAGATTTTGTGACAAAAATTATATGCGATTTAGAAGTTTGTTGCATGAAGGAAGCTTTTTTAATCTTGATTTAGAAGTATTTGATTGATTGGATTCCATGTGATTTGGAATTTGATTGATTGGAGGAAGTCTAAGGTACTTGAGTTTGTAGGGTCCTAAGTTGTGGAGATCAAATTTTGGAGTTTGGCTTGAAAATGGACTCTTGGATGGCAAAAAGCATGTTTTGGAATGTTAACCCGAGACCTAGCGCTCAAGCGCTAGGCACATAGCGCATGAGCGCCAAGCGTAGCGCCCAGGCGCTGCGATGTAGCGCCTAAGCACTGCACCTAGCGCTTATGCGTTGCAACAGTAACCTGATCGCGATTTTTTCATTTTGGGACTTCTTCTTCATCTTGGACTCCACAACTTTGAGATTTGGCTTCTATAAATACTTCACAAAGTATAGACACTTCATAAGGTGAAAAGAAAATACTCAGGAGAGATTATAACAATTATATCATTATTAAATACATTATAAATAAGAGAGAATTGTTTAGATTAAATTGAGAGGATCAAGATCTTGTAAGACAATTGTTTGTTTCTTGGTAAAATAAATTCTCATTTTTCACAATTTTCTTGATTGTTGAGTGATCCATTAAATTTCACATTGTCCATATTTTCATCTTTAATTATTTGGCTGGTTTCTCAATAAATTATATCAAAACGTTCTTGATATCGGGTTGGTTCATAACAGACATATCAAAAATATGTTAATACTATCTTTAGTTTTTCACATGTTTTGGAATTTTCTCGACAAAGTAAAGTAAGGTTTTTTAGAGTTCGGTTGTGACATGAATTCTATTGGGAATTGGTAGTATGCCTTGAAGAAGTCAAAAAAGTATTTGGTAGTTTTTGGATTTATATTTAAACTCAAATACTTTGTTATTGGTTTTACCTATTGTAATAGGAGTTCACCTTGTGTTAGACTCTTATTTGTATTAATTCTCCTTGTATGTTAAGGATTCTTCTATCATAAATGTGGTCTATTGCACATATTTATTTGATCCAAGCAGAGAGTGATCCAGGGAGGGATCCAAATTAATAGAGAGAGAGAGACTCGCAGATCCCACATAATATATTGTAACTCCTTAATTTTGATATAGTGTGGTTTTTCCCAATTGAGTTTCCACATAACTCTTTTGTTTGGGTTATTTTCATATTGCCATATTATCTTGTCTTTAATATTCATAACAAATTGCTCATTTTCTAACTAGTAGTATCAGAGCTATTGTCGATTTTCTAACAAGCTCCTGAAAATGAAGTTAATGAAACACCACAATGATATGGTGGTTACATTAATTGATACTATTAGGATTAGAGATATCAAAGCTCATCTATACAAATGCTTCGAGATGAAAATTTTTGGACCATTATGTTATTTCATTGGGATTGAGGTAAGGGTATCTCATACAGCTATATTTCATCTCAAAATTAAATATGCATTTGATTTGATCTCTCGTGGTGAAATGACGGTGAACGACCGATAATAAGACAATTGATACTCCACTTAAGCTCAACTCCAAGCTTTGTGCCACAAATGGAACACCTTTCTTAGATCCCACTCCAAATAGTTAGCTTGTCGGAAGTCTCATTTATTTGACTATCACTCGGTCTCACATTAGTCATGTTGTCAATTAGTTTATGCCTGCACATCAATCTATTCACTATGCTGCAATTTATGGAATTTTTCCATATGTACGTGGTACGATGAATCAAGGATGACTATTCCCATATGATTCGAAACCCAATATACGCACCTATCTTTTTCAGACTTAGGAGGTGACAGTAATGATCGTCGCTCCATCACAGGGTTCTGCATTTTCTTAGATGACTCATTGATTTCTTAGAAAACAAAAAGGTGAACAATAATGACTCATTGAAGTGTTGAAGCGGAGTACAGAGCACTAGCTGACACTACAATTGAGATGATTTGTATGCGATGATTACAAGATGATGTTGGCATTGAAAAAAATTCTCAAACTTCTTTAAATTGGTGACTCGTTCATTCATTAGAAAAGTTAGAAACAAGCAATAGTGACTCGTTCAAGCTTTGAAGCATAGTAGAGAGCACTAGATGACACTATATTGGAGATTATTTGGCTGCAATGATTACTTGGTGATATTGATATTGAAACTAGTTTGCAAACTTTACACTACGTCAATAAGAGTGCAATTCAGATTGTACACAATATTGCCTTTCATGAGATGGCAAAAAAATTGAAAATAGATTTTCATTTTGTTTGGCACCATGTTCATGTTGGTTCCATCTCTCTAGTCCCTCTTACAAAATCACATTCGACCAATCGATTTGAATTTTTGGTGTCCGAACTTCAGATTTTGACTCTTGAACCATCAAGATTTGAAGGGAGATGTTGACATATGTTGAGCTACATATATTTGGCCCTTTTCTGCATCATATAGCCGACACCTTTCATGAGCATAATTGAGAATCTAATATTATTATTAGTTAGTTACGTATATATTTTTGTTTGTACGTTTATCTTTTCCCCCATTTAAAGTGTACTTTCCATAGTTCCTTTCTCTAGAATTTTCCTTGTACTACTATATAATCTATTGTGATTGTGTCTTTGAAGTGAAAATACAATTGATGTCAGTTATTTCTCAAAATTTATCATTGAAATTTGATAACTTCTTATTCCTCGCAAGGATGGCCACGGGGTAGGTTGGGGTAATCATTCTTGTCCCTCATCCTATCGAATATTCTAGTGATGAAAACACATATCAATCAATTAACAAACACAAAGTAAGTTAACTATGTAATAGATAATGGAAATAATCAAAGTAAATAAGAATCAAACTTTCGTATCAAAGCTCCAAATAATTGGCATCAAAAGTGGATGTATCAAGGCTCAGATCAAGAGCCGAAAACCACATAGTAACACCACACAAATTGAACCAAGATTACCCACTCAAAATGGACCACAAAGGCTACCCAAAACCTGATCGAAGCAACGCATAGAGGTGGCGAAATAGGGCGAAATGGGCAAGTAAACAGAGGTTAAAACGGACGGACAAAGGTACAAAATCGATGCCCAAATGCTGGAGAAGAGTAGGCGGGAGGAATAGCAAAGAAGGCAACCACAAAGGTGAAAGAGACAAGGTAGTTGCAAGGTATAAAATCAAAGAGAAAGAGGCGTAGTCGAGAGGTCTCAAGAATAGCCAAGGAAGTACCATGTGTTATGTTAAAACACAAAGGACATACACCTATATATATGTAATAATAATAGGTCAAGTAATGAGTCGAGCCCGTTGAGTGGTCTTGGTCTTTCTTTGTAACTCGGGTACCAAGTGTAATTTTTGACTCAATAGTACTTAAGTGCATTCAATTATATATTTCCAATGAAACTAATTGAATCTAGTATCCATCATGATTATTCATTATCATCCCAATGTTTATTTGGTATCAAAATACCCAACAATCTCCATCTTGATGCCAAATATACCTACAAAAAGAAAAATAAGTTTAGTAGTCGTACAATGTGATTTCAAACAAAATTGAAATGTCAAATACATTTACCTATATTTAGACGTATAATACAACTTCTAAAATTTACAAAGGGGAGCACTTTAGTGCCTATGTCTGTAGAGTTATAGTCATAATCACTTTCTTAAATTTTATCAAATCTTGAGTCACTACATCTCAAATAAAATGCATTTATATGTTTAGTGCATTCAAGAAACACAAGGTTCTTACGCAAATGGATGGCATATTGACTATCAAAGTACTATCACATTATCACTTAAAGCACTCAGTTCATTAAGCAAACCTCTAAAGCACAAAACTTTAATAGCTTCAGTTGTAGCAATATACTTAGATTTAGTAGTATATAAAGCAATAATATGTTGGAGTTGAGACTTCCGACTCACACAAGAATTACACAAAGTAAACATATAAGAAAAAGTAGACTTCATATTATATTTATCACTTCTATAGTAGCATCCGTGAACCAGTTTCACACCCTCCACATCATATTTATAAACTAACCCCTACATCAAAATACTCTTTAAGTACCTAAACAATCACTTGAAGGCTTTTCAATGTTTGGGACCAGAATTAGACATGTACACATTTAACACATTCACAATGAAAGCCCAATTAGGTCTAGTAAAGACCATGAGGTATATAATAGAACCAATAACGTTAGAGTAAGACACTCCACTAATAAAATCATTTTCTTTTTCATTTGCAGACGATTGGTCTTTAAACAATATAAAATGATTTCCAAAAGGCATAGAAATAGGTTTTCAATTAAGCATGCCAATTTTTTTCAAAATTTTAAGCATATAAGAAGTTTGATGCACAAATAAGCAAGAATGAAACCATCTTTGTTAATCTCCATACCAAATGTTCTCCTAGAATGTCCTAGGTCTTTCATGTCAAATTCTTTATTCAACTCAATTTTAATCTTGCTTACCACGGTCATATTATGTCGAATTAACAACATGTTGTCCACTTAAAGTAACAAAGACATACACTCTTTATTAGTGCCAAGGAGCTGGTAATACAGGCAATAATCAAACTAACTTCTCTTGAAACCAATAGATAACACATATGGATCAAACTTTTATGCCACTATCGTGAAGATTGTTTTAGCCCATAAAGAAATTTCTTTAAGAAACACACACGATCAAGTTTAGACTTACTTGCAAAACCTTTGGGGTGATTCATAAAAATCTTTTCATCAAGATCACTGTAGAAAAATGCAGTTTTGACATCAAGTTGTTCAAGTTCTCAGTCATAGTAAAAAATAAAAACAAGCATAACCCTAATAGTAGTGTACTTACAACTAGGGAAAAGATCTCATTATAATCTACCAGTTCCTTCTATATGTAACCCTTGGCTACTAACCTATCCTTATATCTCATAGGCTCACTCTCATTAGTTTCCTCTTTATCTTATAGATCCACTTGCAGCCTCATTAGATTTAGGAACTAAATCCCAAAATTGATTCTTAATATGAGAACCCATCTCTTCTCTCATAGCACTTTGCCATTCCTCGCTTTTTTAACTCCTCATAGCCTCCTCATAGGTATTTAGCTTCTTATCGACTAGTTTTTTATAACTAGTATATGCTATGATATTGTCAGACATCATATGGGGTTTCTTGTCTTATTTCCTTTCTCTATCTATAGTTAATTGATAATCAGCTAGAGGGTTTTAGTTGATAGGATTGTCCTCAACAATTTCTTGATCACCTTCTAATTCTATATTTTATTGAGTATTACTCTCCATCTCACTCGGTGTAGTAGATATGTGGACACTCACTCGCTCTACCTTGATTGGAGACTTTTGTCTCCCATTTTTCTTCACTCTCCATGCTAGGCATCTCAAACTCATTAAAAGTCACATCTCGACTTATGATTACTTTCACACCCTTCTGACTTCTACCCTATAACCTATATCCCTTAACACCCTTAGGGTAACCTAAGAAGATGCACTCTTAGATCTAGTTTCTAGTTTTTCCACACTTTGATGAGAGAAAATAGCATAGCTAAAGGTTATAAGCATAGAATAATAAGCAAATTTACCTACCAAATCTCGTACGAAGTATCACCATTCAAGGCAACTGAAGGAGTTATATTAGTCAGATAGCATTCAGTCATAACAGCTTCGTCCCAAAAAGATTTAGGCACTCCAAAACTTAACATTATACAGCTAACTTATCAAGGTACGATTCATCCTTTTAGTAATCCCATTTTACTAGGCAGTGTAAGGCACAATCCTATGTCTAGTGATGCTAAATTCATTAAACAAATTGTCAAATTCAGCATTGCAAAATTCGAGACCATCATCGGTACGCAAATATTTCTCCTTTTTACTCGTTTGGTTCTCCTTCTTAACTTTAAAATTTTTAAAATTACCAAAAGTTTCAGATTTATCTTTCAGGAAATAAACTCACACACATCTGGAGAAATCAATATCACCAAAAGTGAGATTGCTCCCCAGACCCTATAAATCAGTGTGAATATATTCTAACACTCTAAATGTTTTGTTTGTGTTAAATACAAATGACATCCTACAGTATTTACTAAGCTTACAATGATCGCAAAATAGCATGTCAGACACCTAATCCTTACTAAACACACCCTTATCGTTAAGGAACTCCTAAGTCTTCTAACACTAACATGAGCTAAGCTATTGTGCCACTTCCGTGTGTGATCAGTGTCTGTGATAGTGAGATTTAAACTACTGATACCTCAACATGCTTGATGTAATCCCATTGTTCCTAGCAGCCTTAAAGGCTCTAAGTTCTCCCCTAAACTTTTTTAACATTCCATTACCAAGTGCACCAATTAAACATGTGTGCCTACCCATATGTGG
The DNA here is from genome assembly GCA_903798345.1 of Fraxinus anomala. Taxonomy (NCBI): domain Eukaryota; kingdom Viridiplantae; phylum Streptophyta; class Magnoliopsida; order Lamiales; family Oleaceae; genus Fraxinus; species Fraxinus anomala. The sequence goes on along the minus strand of CAIGRN010010540.1, from coordinate 2,612 downwards.
AATGTACTTAATTTCCTTTAATATATGCACAAAACTACTGTCAAATTTGACAGTCAAACTACCCACACCAGTGATCTTATGTGCAACTCCATCCAATGCATCTACATGTCCATGATTAGACTCATGCAAATGATCAAACCGCAATTTATTTTATGTAACATGAAAAGAAGCACCGAAATCAAGGATCCACTCATGCATATAAGAGTTCATAGATAGGTTAATTTCAATTGGTTCAGTATCTAAGAACATGTAAACCTTCCCAAGTTCATCTCTCGAGACAACAGCGTTTATCTCACTGGATTCACCACCTCTCTGATCTCTCAACTTGTTTTTCTCTTTATCGCATTCATTTATGAAATGTCATAGTTTCCACAACTATAACATTTCCTCCTTTTTATCTTTTCGTGTGATTTAGATATACCTCTCCCTTTTCTCTTCCCACCATTGTTTGCCCCTCTCCATCTCTAAAATGAAATATATCCCTCATTTAGTGAATCTCTCATTCTTTTCTCTCGTTTCTCTCTACTTTCATCTCCCTCTCTATACTCCTTAAGGAATCGAAGATTATATTGGATTTAAGGGTCTCCCTCCCATATTTGATTGTATTATTGACTTCCTTATAGTTATCAGGAATAACATTCAAGAGAATAATAGCTGTATATTCATTAGAAAAATTTTTACTACAATTTGTAATATCTTGAACCAATTTATTGAAAACGTCAAGATTGTCATTTAAATTTTTTGAGGGATGAATTTTGAAACGGGAAAAACTTTCAAGTAAGAAAAGGTTGTTGGGAATGGATTAAGTCAAATAAAGCTCTTCAAGCTTTTTCCAAAATATTTCACTAGAATCATGTATACCAACTTTTCACAAAACAAAATCAAATAACTGTAAGATCATAAAGGTATAAGCAAGTTCGTCAAACACATTTTTGTGATCTTCAGTCACAAATGCAGAACAAGTATTATCAATTGCTTTTAAAACCTTTTGATTTACTAAAATCCATTTCATCTTTTATTGCCAAATATAAAAATCACATTTGTCATTAAAAACTCTCAAGTCAAAATGGTGAGCAAAAATCTGAGCAGATAAGACTCGTAGCACATAAAATAACATTCGCAGAGGCAATCACACAAAGAAAGCCCTAGAGGTCATAGATATACTCCGATCTAAATTTTCAGGATTTTCGCGAGATTCACGATCTCAGTCTCAAAGGAATTTTCGAGCGAATAAGGTCAAATGTAACCATTTCAATCACAAATAGCTCAATAACAATATCGAATTACGCAACAATCATTAAAGCCACAAAAATGATAATATCACTATTTAGGCAAATAGTCCTAATATAATAGCATTTGGTAAGACCGCAATCCTGTTGGTCACCTCACATGATGACCTGAAATTGTAGAAATTTAAAGAGCTTTAGCCAATTTATGAGAGTGGACCAATATGTGGTCTGTTACTATGAAAGATGCAAAATTAATTAAGGATTCAAGTTTTTATTACAAAATCAGCAGACCCACGCTTCAATTGCACCACAAACACATGTTCAATTTATCGCATATTAATTCCAGCACAGGGATTGAAAAAATTAGCCACTACATGAGCCTAAAACGAGGCTCTGATACCAGTTTGTAGTGATAAAAATAAATTTCAATCAATTAACAAACACAAAGTAAGTTAAGTATGCAGTAGATAATGGAAATAATCAAAGTAATCAAGAATCAAACTTGCTTATCAAAGCTCAAAACGATTGGCACCAAAAGTGGATGGATCGAGGCTCAGATAAAGAGCCAAAAACCACATAGCAACACCACACAAATTGGACCAAGATTACCCACTCAAAATGGACCATACACGATACCCAAAACCCTATCGAAGCTGCCTATTGAGATAATGAAACAGGGGGTGAAACAAGACAACAAACAGAGGGTAAAATGCACGGACAGAGGTACAAAACCAGTGCCCAAATGTTGGAGAAGAGTCGGCAAGAGGGGCAGCAAAGGAGGCAACTACAAAGGTGAAAGAGACAAGGTAGTTGCAATATACAGAACCAAAAAGAAATAAGCGCAACTGGGATGTCTTAAGAATAGCCATGGAATTGCCGTATGTTGTGTCCTAACACAAAGGATACACACCTATATATATGTAATGATAATAGGTCAAGTAATGGGTAGAACTCGTTGAGTGGTGTTGGTCCTCTATTGTAACTTGGACTACTAAGTGTGATTTTCGACCCAATAGAACTTGAGTGCATTCAATTATAAGTTTTCAATGAAATTAATTGAATCTAATATCCGTTCCCAATTATTCATTATCATCTCGAAGTTATTTGATATCAAAATATCAATAGGTATTTTTATCCCTTTGCCTTGCTCCCATACCCTGTTAAGGCGGGGTGGTATACCATTTACTATCCCGTTTAATTTTTGTATATGTTTTATTTTTTCTTTTATTTTTTTTCCATATCTTTAATTGATAAAACTAGTAAATTTTGTTTTTTAATTTTTGTATGATCGAAAAGTTATATCTTAAAATGAACTTCAAGCAAGGTGGATAATGGGACGGAGATCATATTTTCCGCCCCACCCCGCCCCACCCCACCCCACCC
>CAIGRN010010532.1:0-25093 GCA_903798345.1 Fraxinus anomala | reverse complement strand
TTAATTTCCTATTTCCTCCACAAACGCATTTGCTGCAGGAACAAACAGGTTTGTAATTACTGAGTTCTTCCCAAATTGTTTTCAATTTGGTGAAATAAGTACTGACAGAAGAGTCCCCTTGCGTGAGGTTCATCAATTCTCTTCGCAGCTGAAATATTCGTGGGGCATTCCTTTGCTGATATCTTTCCTTAAGATCAGTCCATATCTCATATGCTGATTCTGAGTACAGCACACTGGCAGATATTTCTTTAGATACAGAGTTAAGGATCCATGAGGTAACAATGTTATTGTTACGGATCCATGAATTAACTTGATCACCTTCAGGTCGAGGTATTGTTCCATCAATAAACCCCAATTTGTTCTTCACAGACAATGCAATTAACATAGATCTACTCCAGGAAGCATAATTGTCCCCGGTTAAGGATTGCGAAACCAGAATCAAACCTGGATTATCTGAGTGATGTAGAAAAAATGGATTAGATGCACCATCAGCTGCTGGGTTACTTGCTGATGAAAGAGATTCACTTGGCGCCTCATTCTCCATTACCAATTTCTGGGATGATTGATCAGAAGAGATCAACATAATTCATCAATCAGTTGCTCTGATACCATATTGAAGAAAAGGAGATGAAGTTTTTATTCAATCTCGAATCAAATCTTAATCAATTACATGATGAAGTTTAAATAGAAGAATAGAAAAATATTCAACTGATTTTGGCACCTAATTTCCAACTAATTGACAGCTAATTTCTAACTGATGTTGGCGCCTATTTTCAGCTGGTGTTGGCGCCTATTTTCTGCTGATGTGCTGGCATATATCCAATAGGAAGAACAGTCTGAGTTTGAATCTTCCAGCTGAATTAGGAAACTTGAGACTTCTTACAGAACCGGATCTCAACGATAACGACTTCAATGGAAGCATTCGAAATGAATTATCCCGTCTTGTCAATTTAGAGAAATTGGACATGGCGGGGAACCATCTCACCGGCGAGATCCCCGAACCTCTGAAAAAACTCCATTTCTTGTCTTATTTCATTGTGGCGAACAATGATTTAGAAGGAGAGATTCCAAAGGGTGGTCAATTTGATACATTCACAAAGACTTCATTTGAGGGGAATCCTAAACTTTGTGGGTCTGTACTGCAAAAAAATTGCCCTCCGGCAAGCGCCGGAGGTCAAGATGAAATGTTGCCACCGGCACCGGAGGAAGAAGAGTCAGCAACTTCGTTGTACACTATTCCTTTTGGTTTGGGATATTCTGTAGGATTTTTTGTGGTCGTCATCAGTTTACTCTTTAGGAGTTCATTGAAATGCTTAATTGATATTCAGCTGGTTTTTGTAATGTGTTTTGGGCGCAATTCTTGGGGGTGGATCTGATATAGAAAGAGACGAAATGGGCCTCGAAAAAATGTTTGTGGTGTGATCTCCGGTGGTTTTGGCGGCGACGGAGGTGGTGGTGGTGGTGGTGGAGGAGGTTGAGGGAGGGTGAGGAGAAGAAGAGGAGAGAAAAACAGTTTTTATTTATATTTTTGATTATTTTTAATATCTTAATAATTAATTAGGATTCGTTTACATTTTTAAAAAGTTTAGGAGTAAAATTGTAATTTATTCTTTATTTTTCTTTTTTTTTTCTTTTATGTTTTATTTATATAAGAGGGTATATTGGTCATTAAAAATAGGTGAAAATGACTTTTTCTGCAATGAAACGTTGAAATATGGGTGAAAATGCAAAAATTTGAAACGTATGTACGTTTTACACACTACATATCAAACGTGTGGGACGTTTTGTACTATTAAGCCGTTGTTCAAATAACAAGTTAAGATGACTATTGCAGTCACTATATGTGAATAACGTTATTCTTTAAAAAAGTTTGTACGAGTATTTTGGTAAAAAACGTAAAAATTGTCAATCAAGAATTTTTTTAAAAAAAGATGTGATTTTAAAAAGAGATATTAGGTCCCTGTTTGAGCCACGTTAAAATTTTCATTTTCATTCTTCTACTCATTTTCAGCCATACATTGTTTAATAAAATAATATTTTTCGTCACATCAATAACTTTTACTTTTTTTTCAACCACACATTCTCCATCAATTTACAATTTCAAAATATATTCTTTCAAAATAATGTGGCTCAAGATGTAATTTCCTCAAACTAATAATTGTTCTAAAAAACGGTTGTGTACAACTTTTACTAACTCAATTAACTGACCGACACAGTACACTTCACACTTGTCCTTTCATTCACCACGAGTTAGATGAGCATTCCTCTTCCAATTCAACAGATCTTCATTTCGGGCCTTCTATATTACCTTCATAAGGTTATCCATTCGGCTACTATCTTCAAAGTTATGATTTTCAAGCATCTTACATGAAGAATGATGATTTGTCGAAGCTAAAATTTTCAAGAATTAAGTTCAATATGAGAGACATATTTCTTTTTCTCTTAACTAAAGTTTACTCAAAAATTTACGATAAAGAATTGTGGAATTTCCAAGGATAGTTCCACTTGCTTGAATTGTCTTTCTTTTGATATTATGATGCCCTTGGTTGTCTTCTTTTCTAAAAGTAAACCACTTTTTTAGAAATAGTCTTTTATTAAAATTATGATGCTCTTGGAATTTTACTTTTCTATTCATTTACCTTTTCCTATGCTCTTTTAGTAGTGGGATCATCATGTTCTAAAGTGTGATAATAAATTTTTTTTTATCTTCGGATGGTGTTCGAAATATCCACAATTTGATCATTTGCGTTACATCAAGTACTTTCTTGTTTTCCATTTCACGTTCTCATTTGAAGTGTAAAAAACACGACTTCATAGTTTGTTGACAAGATGTAGAGCTAACATTTACAGGAAATTTTCTTGGAATCCTTTTTTTATCAATCAAAGGAAAATAAAATGTACAATATTTTATAGTAGTCATCAGAGGAGCCCTCGAGATGGTGAGCTTTCTCCCTCCTATGAGCATTTGATGTTTCTATAAATTATAGTCTCAACAGAGTGAGAATCTGCTAAATATATCTTCATTAAAAAAAAAATTTTTTAATAGGTAGTGATCATGCTTTCATTTGTTATATATTTTTAAACTTCATTCACTGCTCTTAACATATTGATTTTATAGAACCTACGTTAAGGTATGAGACGATGACTGCTAAATTATCAATAGACGGATTAAGCCCTTGTTTGACAAAACTTTTTGAGATTATAAGCGGGTGGGTTCTATGAAATATGTGATTAAAAAATGAATAAAAATAGTAGGTCCAATGAAAAGTGTGGTTGTTTAAAATTTGAAAAAAGATTTACCAGACGAGCTAATTAGTTCCTATCCCATTTGACACTTGAAGAAAGGGAAATGAGAACATCTGAGGGCATTCTTCTTACTTTTTCTTTGAACCTCAGGGCCGGGGCTGTGTCTAATTCTGTGACATGGTTGTAGGTCTGAGAGCTAAACTTGCTGCTATGTTACTTGCATGGTATTCTTCTACATTGTACTTTTGTTCTTGCTAGTTGTCTGTTCAATCTTGCTTCTTGTGTCATAAGTTTGCATTCCTGCTCTAATAGAAGGGTCAACTGCCTCGTTCTTTCATCGAGGTAGTTCAGATTTTGCTTACTTTAAGAATTGACTTAAAAATAGATTTGTGTATCTGGTGATACGAGAAGCCTTTTACCTGCAAAAGTGTGCCATAAGATATTCATTCCTTCTCTAATAAAAGGGTCGACTGCCTCATTCTTTCATCAAGGTTGCTCAGATGTTGCGTACTTAAAAAATGACTATTAAAACAGATTTGTGTATACAAGAAATCTTTTGCCTGCGAAAGTGTATACTTGATGTCTAGCTCCCACATCGCTTAGGCAACTATTATTCTTATGGAATATCTGGAGCTCGAAGATCACAAGTATTGTGAGTAATTTTGATAGACAACTATTGCACTATGCCAAGATCAAGTCCTACATGGAAGTTAGCTGGAGTTTGCTGCTCTCCTCTGCTTGGTCAAAGGTCCCAAATGTGTAGTAGTACCTCATCGCTTTAATATATAATAGAATATAATGCAATGTCTACTCTTCAAGCCCAATCAAATTCCTTTCCTCGTAGCTTCGAGGAAACCATAGAACAAAAGTTCCAAAGCATTCAATTATTATGTTGTCTTCGAACCAAGAAATTTCCATGAGCAAATAAGTGCTAGTTGCAGAGAAAGGTTGGTCAGAGAGGCAATCCTATTGGTGTACTCTAACCTTCAATTGTTGCCCAGGACCTTTAATCCAAGGCTAATAATCATCTAAGAATTGAAGTGCAGGATTTTTCAGTTCAAATTTGGCCGTGTCTATCAAAGATCCACCTTCAGGTATGAACTATTTGTTGAAGGTAAACTTACAAAAAACTGTCCCTTTCCTCGGTATTAGGAAAGTCAGCAACTTCTATTTGCGTTGGACCTTGTGTTGAATTGATAGTGTCGCGCAACAAATGCTGTTAGCATGTACCATCACCCACCTCCACGACTATGCGAGGCATCAATTTTGGATAAGATTCTATTACAAAATAAAATTCTTTTTGGCCCGACAGCTCTACGATTTGTATTCCAAAGCTATTCTTCTTCATCACGAAAAAACTGATTTCATTGCTAAGAAGGCAACATGTAAATTTTCATATGGACTACAGTGTCAAATCCCTCTCTTTACTTTCTAAAGATTAAAAATATAATTAAAAGCTAGAAATTACTTTTGCATGATTAGATCTTGTTTGTTTATTGAGAGTGTCAACCTCCTTCATGGACCCCATTAATTGTAGTTACGCGGTACAGGAAAAACTTGAAAATCTTCTCTGTCTCTTCCACGAAACCAACCTAAATCCTCTGTAAATATATAATAATACTATTGTTCTTTTTATCAATCTAACCAAATAATTTCCTCAAGCTCTGAAATTCCCACTTCAATTGTTTAACAGAACCAACTATTCTTCGCCATTGACCACCACAAACAGCTTTTCCGACATGTCGGGCGATGGTGAAGGCGGTTCTTGTGGCGGCAGATGCTGCCGCTTCATAATCACCTCCGGCGTTTCTGCTCTATTCTTGTGGCTAGCTCTACGTACCTCCAAACCCACTTGTTCCATACAGGATTTTTACGTGCCTATCCTTAATAAATCCGATCATTCGATCGGTACTAGGAGCAACAACAGCATATTCGTTGACCTCAAGCTCGATAATGGAATGAAAGAGAAGGGTGTATACTACGATAACATAAGTTTAACCTTTTTTTACGGTCCAAATACTAGCTTTCCAGTGGCCAACTACACGGTGCCAGGATTTTACCAAGGTCACGGCAAGCAAGCTCGCCGGAAATCGGTGGTGGAGGCTCATGGACCGCCATGGGAGGCGGCTTTTAAAAATGTTTCAAATGCGACCGTGTCAATTTTCAGAGTGGGCTTATCAACAAAGTTGAGGTTCAAGATCATTTTTTGGCATACCAAGAGACATAATTTGGTGGTTGGGGCCAACGTTGAGGTGAACAATTCCGGTAAGAAAGTTAGCAAGAAAGGTATTAAACTGAAATCCGGCTCACCGGAGCATGGGTGCCACCTTGAACTATTGTTGTTTTCTATTGTATTGGTTGTTATAGTGTAAGTTTTGCAAAGTTAAATAATGGGTAGATAGTTTTCTGCATTTACCATCATTTTGTTGGACTTGTTAAGAGTTTGGTTGTTTTGAATCTTTTATTGGATCTAGGTAATAAATCGTATGAAAAACTCATGTAACGAAGTCAAATTTATTGAAGATAAGACTTAGTTCGTCGTTTTTTGTTTTGTTATAAGGTTTCAAACCTTTGTGCCTATGTGAAAGAGCAGACGACCTCAAGAAAAGTAAGATGAAGACTGACCAAAAGGCCTTAATGTAAGCCAGTGATCAAAGCTCTACTCTGCCGTAAAGATATGAACAATATTGAACAGCATAAGGGTGCAAACAATAGATTTTGATCACAACCTGCAAATCTCCATTAAAGGTTGGGTAGGATTTCACCAAGCTTAGTGCCCAAGCGCATTGCTATACGTAATACATTGAGCTTGGCATCTCTGTGTCGTGTTGGATTATGGAATGTGGCTGAAGGAAAAATTCCGGTACTGCTAGAGTATGGAGTCTTCATACTCTGGGAGTACCAGAAATTTTCTCGTGACTAATATGAACTTTAACGTCTAGCTTAAGACGCCTTGTTGTATTGCCTTAACATGAGCTAGAACCTTTTACCTTGAGCAACCTTTATGGTTAACTGTTATTGCGCAGACCTACCTCCAATGAGGAGAGCTGCCCTTGGCCAGGCTGTATTTAAGTTCAGGGCGGTTCCTGGGCCAGCAGCCAGCCTAATGGGTTCAAGCTAGACTCCTCAAGAATTTCTTTGAGCACATGGTGTTTACGGCTTTTGAAAGCTTTGTAATAAGTAGAAATTCCCTAGAATTTCTTGCTGATAGAGTTTATAAAAAACTAAAGAAGTAACTTTCAGAAACAAAATAGAGACATGTTTTGCTAGGGAATCATGCTCGATACTTGCCAGTTGTTCTATATACCGTGAGAAACTAAACATGACTTCATGTTCATACAACGAGCAAGAAGAAATGAATTCTTAATGTCGATTCCCAGAACACTGCCAGAAACCAAAAATAGTAGTTCAATTATCAAATGTGAGAGAAGCTCATATGATTTTACAGAACAGTGAAACCATTCACCTTAGACAGGATGAAATCACCAATCCATCAGTTGCAGTCTACGTAGTTTATATGCATTGATGCAATAAGTGTCTGATTAGGAAAGGTAAATTCAGATACAGCTTGAAACATAAGAAAACTATTGTAAGTTTAGGGAACGTGGAAGGAAGATCTGTCCAAGTAAACAATTTCTCTACACGCGTCCAGAATTCTGTAGCAAAGTAAAATTTATTAAACAAAATGCCAGGCTAGATCAACATTTTTTTTTTCAACTAACGTTAGGTTTTTGTCAACCGGAAGATGTTTTTGGAGCAATTAGATGTCTGCTGCAACCAATCAGTTTTCAGTATTTCTTTCTTCTTTTGCACTTTCGCACTTTTCCATTCTTGTATACAATAGTCTATCAAACACTAGATAAAAGAAGAAAAACAAGCACATGATAGACCTTGTATATCTTCTCGCTGCCAGCATCAATAGCTCCATCGAGTCCTCCGGCCTCCAAGAGTGGGGTTCCATCAATATTGCAAGCCCATCGTCGAAGATCAAAGACTATCAGGTTTCATGGAAAGTAAACGAGCGGTAAACTCTAATCGATAGATTATCATTATTCTCAATATCAGTGCTTAAGAAGATTGTTCAAAATATCCTTACAATTATGGGGCAAAAAACATCAACTTCACTTTATTCGCTCTGTGAATCTGGAAACATGTTGCCACATTTGCCATTCACACACAACCAATTACTGGACACATCATCTGGAGCAAGTGCTCATTGATGGATATGCCTCAACCTACTAATATTCTTTGATACTTTATCTTTTCCAAATTTTATTTGTTTATGTCACATTGTTTATCATTCTTACTAACTTGATTGTCAGAGTCTAAATGGGAACGGGGCAGAGACTGGGGATAAATAAACATAAAAAATAAAATTGTACAGAAATTGGGAAAAAAAAGAAGAAGATGAAATTCAACATTTTTTTTTTCACTTGTAGAAATTTAAATAGGGCTGTCTACCTGTCATCCACATTTTAATGAGTTCACCATTCACATGGAGACTCTCTTGTGGAAAAAAATAAATAATGGTAGTACATATTCTGTACGTGCTATAAGAAATACGAAGAATGAAATTTTAATATTTTTTAATGGTGTTCAATTTTATTCAATACTTCCCATCAATAAAAATATTAAACTTGATTAATTATGGTTAATTGAGTAGATATTTACCTAACTTTGTGCATATATATTAATTGTAGGTAAAATCTCAACTTGGATGTATTTGGCGTAAAGAAATGTGATTTTTAGTTTAATCGGAGTTGATTAGGAGATCAATCGGATTGGATATAATTAAAAGGAGCATTAGGAGAGCAATCAGAAGAAATTCATATTTCAGGAGTTAAATTCGGTATTTGAAAAGTTTGGGAACTTAATTTCGAACTCTCGAAACTTGAACTAGATCAATTGCATATGATTGTGGAATGATGAAGATCAAAGTATAAAACTTAATAGATGAAGGACCCATGGTACAAATATAAATGGACTTGAGCCAAATAAAATGAAAAATTCAGGAACCAAATTGGAAGGGGACCAAAAATGACATTGCGAGAGCAAATTTAGACCTAATATTAGGAGTTATAGATACATATCTTCATCCATTATTTAGGGGAAGCCTGGGGATACAACATTGATATTCTTTACAAGTTTTGAAGCTGTTGAAGAGATTCGAGGGTTTCAAGATTTCTTTCCATTTTCTTTTCAAATTTAATTTTGGTGAGACGTTAAGATAATATTGAACCCTATATTATGAAGTTTTGATATTAAATTTTAAATTGTGAAATTAAATATTTGTTTAGTTTTGAATGATTTTTAGTAGTTTAATGCCTTTCAATTATTCTTTCAATTACTTGATCAATTATTGAATTGTTTTGTAATTTCTATTGACATTCGAGAGAATAAATATGAAATGTAGCACCTAGTAATAATAATTGTAAAGTCCAACGACGATAGAGATATATTGCTATGATTTGAATGTTCTTATGAATGTCTTGTGATTTAATACATATTCATATATTCGCATTCTTCGTAAAGATCTAGTATGATAGATTTAATTCTGCTAGAAAAAGATTACTAAATAAATTAGGGACTTTGATATTTAAGTTCGAATATGTATTGTCAAATAAAGGAATTTAATATTAAAATGGGAGAATATATGAGGATTTGAAGCCCTAATTCTTGCCAATTAATTGAGTTTAATATACACTTCCCGATCAATTAGTTCGATTAGTTATATGTTAAATTTGCTAATATAAAAAATTAAATCAAGTTTGCTATTCAATTAAAGTTAGTGTTAATTTGAGCTAGATTAAACATATGCTTGGTTTAGCTAAAAAAAGTTGATTAATGAATTTCAAAGTCAACAATTAATTTTAACCACACATTTCATAGGTTTACGATTTTTCAATCATAGATTTCATTAACGTTTAACAAAATCTACTGAAAAAAAATTAATTTTTATCTAAACCAAACATGAGCTAAATATTTAGTAGACGTGAAAACGACAAGCAGGACTCTAATTCACTTTATTGCTTATTTACAATATGATTCACTTACGAATTTTTAGCACAACACATACTTTTATAACCAATGGTGATAAATAATAACAAAAATGATTAAAAATAACTAGAGATTTTCATAAATATACAGGCACTATATCTCTTATTCGTAACTTAATCTCAAAATGCTTGTGAAGAAGCTTTACCAAAATTTCTCATTTTCCATCATGCTAAAATAAGTAATTGGTGGCCTTTTGGGTTGTGTTCTTCCAAACACGTCTTCTACATATTTGCCTATTTTGGGCTCTTATTGTTCACTTGTTATAACAAGAAAGTAAGTATAACTATATTATGTTCCGAAAGTAAATAAAAACTTGGGTTAGCGACAAAAATTCAGAAACCATATACATCGAGAACAATCAATAATAAGGCATAAAAATTCTATCACCGAGGCCAATACATTCCATATCACGAGAATTGCCGACCAAATGATCTAATTTGATTGGACAAAATAAAGAAGGTAAATATTTAATAGAATTTTATTTATTTTTATTTCCATTAAAGTTACTAATTTACAAATTTAAATATATATATATATATATATATTCTCATTTATTAACAAACTCCGCAAGAAATATCCGTGCATTCTCATCGGATTCCATTGCACCGAAAATTCAACTTCCCTGCTCCAAACCCCCACCTATGTTACCCTACTCCTCACTTCTAAGCCGTTTGATCCCTCGCTCACTGAATCACCACGTGTCCCCTCAATCATTACGAGTATAGTTCATTAACCTACGCGCTCGAGTGAGAGATAAAATAGTAAAACCTTGAAATTTGAATTAATCTTACAGTTCCCACGCGATAAATATTGTTTTGACTATGTGGTACAGGAGAAGTCGCGCAGAGTAGTTGCTTTTTTCCAACTACTGTGCTACATATAGTGTACAAAATTTTAAAAAATAAAAATAAATTAAGTCCTAATTCGATTAAAATCAAATTTTTAATAAAATTAAATAAAAATTGATAAAATATATAAGGATGACAGTGAGACGAGTTCGGGGCGAGGGCGAAGGCAATCCCCGCCCTACCCACCATGGCCAGAATGTCAGAAACTGTCCTTCATGACCTTTCCTGACAATTGCCCACACATTCCATTTGTATGGATAAGTAAAACCGACCAATACACATGTCACACATGTGCATGTACATGACATCCGAGTTATGCCATCCAAGTTTGTGGACTCAACACACTAAAGTGTAACTGAAACCCACATTTGCCTTACTCCCAAGAATCAAAGTGTGCACCATCAACACACTGTCCGTACAAATCCAGCATGAGGGCAAGGCATACCCATGCCACTGTACATGTCAGTCTTTAAGGGGCTAACACCATGCCCCACCCAGCCCCATCGGGACGGGCTTTTTCATCCCATTCAGGACGAGATGAGGTAAATTGTAATCCCTAAAAATGTAAAGTTAAAAAAGTGTAAATTCATAAAATACATTAATAAATAACTTTAATTTTAATGAGTACAAACTGAGGCTAAATATAGAGAGACGTAAAACTTTTCATGTCTTTACCTTTCTTCGTCATATGACATTATCCAATCGCTCAATCTTCCCCCTTCCCCCTTCTCTCTCTAAAACTCTCTACATTTACAATACAGTATATATACACACACATACGCAGTTTATTTTCTCCACGCATCAATCAATCTCAGATCATCGAAATATTCGAAACCTGACAATCAAATTTCTTGATTCAATTTGGATATAATCTTTGTATAATTCTTCAATCCTTGTATAAATTCTTTCAATTGATTTGTAACGTTTGTTTCAAGTTAGGGTTGTGTTTTGTTTACAACTAAAAAATACATACAACAAAGAAAGTTTTTTCAGGAATTTGTTGCTTTGTATTAATCAAATTTGTAATCAGAAACTATAGAGCTGCCGGTTTTAAATATATATTTTTTGGCTTGTCTTTTGGTCCGGTTGATGGAAAAGTAAGAGGGGCAGAAGGGGAAAGAACTGAAGACGACAGGGGCTGTGCAATTGAACCGTTTTTTTGTTGCTATTTGCATGGTTTTTGGATGGTTTCGGAGTTGTGACTTGTAAGCTGAAGTGGAGACACGCTGAAAACTTTAATCATTTTTAGGGTTATTTGTTATATTCTTATTAAGTGTGATTTTGCTGAGGTTATGATCATTATCAGAGGTGAAAGGGCTAAAATGCTGTGAGTTTGTGTTTTACCTTGTTGGTTTTTAGCTTTGTTGGGCTTTGGGGATGAGGAATGATAGCCAGAAAAGTGGCGGTTCTGGTGCTGGAGGGGTGCCACAGTCTGGTCGGGGCAATAATGGGATCATTCCGACATCAATTAAGTCTCTTTCCAGCTACTGGAGGATTGTTTCCTCAGGAGCCTCGAGCATGGCATCCACGGTGAAGTCTACCGCCTCTGCTGCTTCAGCTATGGTGGACAGGGACAGTGAGTCCCCCCAAGATCAGGTGATATTTTAAGGATTTTAAGCTTCTTTTTGACTGCATGATTTGCTGAAATTGAGTCGCTACATGATACTGTAAAACGAAGTTTTCCTAGTTTAAAATCCTTTTGTCCAAAAGGAAAAAAAATGTTTAGTTGGTGAAAAAGTTGAAATTAATAGTTATATGCGAGTATGAGATGAAATCTTTGACTGCTATAATTCATTTTGGGTTTGAGATGGAAACTCATTGCTTAGAATCTTAATGTTTATGTTTCCTGTGTTTGATTTTTTTCAGTTTCTTCTTTTAACCATTTTTCATCATAATACTTGGGTGAAGACAAATTGTGGCAACAAGCTTTTGCATGCAGCAGTGTATTCACTTCTGGGAACAATTTAGTCAATGAACAAATGAACTCTTTTTGTGGTTTTGCTGAACATTTTGAGTCTGGTAAATGCAAGAATGTATTGGTTTAATTTTGCAGGGTTCCTTTTATGCAAAGACAACAAGTTTTTTGACATGTGAATATGTTGCATTCTTGCTTTATATGATAGAAATTGTTCCTCATCAATTTGGGATATGTTAAGTATTGGATATCCTTCAACAAAGTAACTGTTGAAAACGGTTAGTATAGGATATTGGTGTATGCACAATGTGTTCATACTCTGTCAAAAAGGTTTGCCGCCTTGCTTCGTTACTGCAAAATTGCTGGTCGGTTGTTCAACATTATACCATGGTTGCATAATTGATTATACTTCAGCAATTTATTAGAGGACTTGCGTGTTTGTTCATACAGTCTGACAATATAAGTATTGCAAGATTTCTCGAGTAGTGGTGAACCTCATGATATCATGGTGTAAAGGAGGGTCTTATGATTTAACATTTTTCTGGGAGGCACGTGTTCCTCACTTAAGCCTTCTATCGATCTAATGAGTAATGCAATAACGATTATCAGTCTAGGTGAAATTCATTGATATGCCATCTAAATAGGACCCATATCCCTACATTTATGATGGCATATCAATTAATACTACTTAATTGTTACCTTGACTGATGATGATAATCAGTCTAGGTAGATAGTATTATTCCAGTCCAATCTATGTTTGAACAGCTATTACTTGACAGTTGCTCTTGAACTTCACAACACCCTTATAAATTAATTGTGATAGTACCCTAGTTTCAACAGGAAAACTGGTGAACTGGCCTGTCAACCATCCAGTTGGCCATAGTGGACTGGTTTACGTGTAAACTAGTCAATACCTGCTAATAGTCGGTCAAAATCCGGGTGAATTGCAACCCAACAGGAATGAACCAGGCAGGTTAAAGAACTCGATATCTGAACCCGCCTTTAGTAAAAATATGAAGATTCCTGTGCCAGACATGGACCTAATATAAATAGACATTTGTCCACTTTGCTTGTATGTGAAATAATGTAAGCAACTACCCAAGAGTTGATTATTATGATCTATCATTATTAAAAATCGAGCATTTGAGCATTTAATGTTTTTAATTAATTATAATATTCTTATTTTATCACCACAGAACTAACTTATTGCACGACTCAAATTTTTATCATGTAGTTATATTTTACACTGATCAATTCATTTTAAAAATATTTTTTTTTATATAAATATTCATCAAACATTAACCACAGGCTGTTAAACCAGTGATTTAGTGGTTGAACTAGTGACCCACTGGCCCAGTGATCTGGCTAGGCCAATGGCTGGGTCGAGTTTTGAAACTATGAACTACACTATACAACAAAGTTTAAAGACTCAATGATATAGAACTTGGGCATTTTCTTGAAAAATATATAGAAGTTCTTATTTCTGACTGCAAGTCAAGTAAAAAAGGGAAATTTGGGATTTCCAAAATGTTGGTGAAGAAGTTCGTCAGTCTAATAACAGCTTTAAGTTTTGTTCCAAATTGGGCGATTCAACAATGTAGTGCCGATAAATGTACAAAAAAATTATCTTGTGGTGCCAGGCAATATGTATGTATGTGCCTTCACACCAATTTTCATTGAATCCCATTTTTGCTGTTCTGCTATGAATTTTTTAATATAGCATGATATAATTATATGACAATCACCTCTTGTATTTGCTTATTGTTGATCTTTCCATAATTGGTTATTGGGTGTCTTTCTCTATGTCGTGCCAATTGGTACTATGATATTTGCCATTCCCAGTTCAGGTGTGCTAGATCTATTTGGTATGGCTGATTTATTTATCTTTGTACCTTTCAACCAATTGAAGGTTTGCTGGGCTGGATTTGACAAACTAGAACTCGAGGGAGGCATCACAAGGAAAGTTCTCTTGCTCGGCTACAGTTATGGCTTCCAGGTTTGGGATGTTGAAGAAGCAGACAATGTGCAAAAACTGGTTTCCAGGCATGATGGTCCTGTTTCATTTATGCAAGCATTACCGAACCCGACAGCATCAAAGGAATCTGGAGACAAGTTTGCTGATAGTCGCCCATTGCTGATAATTTGTACGGATGGATCGTTTTCTGAAGGCAATAACATTCAGGAAGGGTACGCTGGTGCTCGTAATGGGTCCACCCAACACTGCCATGGTTCGGTTAATGGTAGTTGTATGCCTACGGTAGTTTGGTTTTATTCGTTGCGATCACAATCATATGTACATCTTTTACGGTTTCGGTCGGTTGTTCATTTAGTGAGATGTAGTTCTAGAGTTGTTGCTGTTCTACAATCAACTCAGGTGTGTTTCACCATGTTTTAAATTCATAAAAAATTATACCTTTCATCCTTCGCTGTCCTTTTTCTCTTGTCAGGTTATGTTGATAAGATATGTTTTATGCAGATACACTGTCTCGATGCTTTTACGCTGGAGAGACAGTATACAATTCTTACGAATCCTGTCGTAATGGGTGACTGTGGATCTGGAGGTATAGGCTTTGGGCCCCTTGCAGTGGGTCCCAGGTGGATGGCTTATAGTGGAAGTTCAGTTGCCATCCCAAATTCAGGTCGTGTGAGTCCACAACATCTTAACCCATCTGTTAGTTTCCCTAGTCCTGCTTCAAATGGAAGCCTTGTTGCACATTATGCAAAAGAGTCGAGCAGGCAACTAGCTGCTGGTATTGTTACACTAGGGGACATGGGTTATAAGAAATTATCGAGGTACTACTCTGAGCTGTTGCCTGATGGAAACAATTCTCTGTCAGGGAGTGCTCATGCAAACAGTGTTGGCATGGTACGTATAATCCCCAAACGTGCAACTTTTTTATGGTTTGCAGAAACCTTTTTTTGTATGTGAATATTGTTGCTGTGCATCTTTTTTATGGTTTGCGGAAACCTTTTTTTGTATGTGACTATTGTTGCTGTGTCTGTCAAATTTCTTTTACCTGCTGCGCAAGTTATTGAACCTAATACTATCGCTGGACTGCACTGTACTGTACTTGGAATGTTTCTTCCCAATTTTGGTGAATATATAAGATATTCTTTAGGTATAGGATTAGTAATATCTGATTAATGTTTATTGTGCATCACAACAGGTGCATTTCTGATTTTTGTATGTTTTTACCCTGATTATTTTGTGCAGGAAACTGTTGTTTGTGTGTTCTCTCACATATTCCTGTTTGAAATAATGTTTTCCTCATTTTGTTTCTTGTTTAATCATCAGGTCATTGTCAGAGATGTTGTCAGCAAAAGTGTTGTTACCCAGTTTAGGGCACATAAACATCCTATATCATCTTTGTGCTTTGATCCTAGTGGCATCCTGCTAGTGACGGCTTCAGATCAGGGCCACAGCATTAATGTTTTCCGTATAATGTCTGAACTTTCTGGAGGTTACTCTGAAGCTGCTTCTGGCCCATCTTATGTCCATCTTTACAGGCTGCAACGTGGTGTCACACCTGCAGTAAGAACAAAAGAGTTGTTTTTTATCTTCTTATATGCAGATGCTATTGTCAGCAAATAGGATTGATTTGATATTGTTTCTGTTTGATAATGTTTTTTAGGTCATACAGGACATAAGTTTTAGTAGCAATAGCCAATGGATTATGGTTAGTTCTTTAAGAGGGACAAGCCATCTTTTTGCTATTTCTCCTTCAGGGGGTCCGTTAAGCATTCAGTCCTCTGATGCTTGTTTTAGTGCTAGAAACAGTGGATGCAGTTCGATGAAGAAGCCTGCAGTTCATGGACCACCAAATTCAGGGATACAGCGTTTAACCCAACAAATTATTTGTCCATCTGGTTCCCCAATTTCACTTTCTCCTCTTATCAGAATAAGAAATGGAAATAATGGTTGGAGAAATGCTGTGAGTGGTGCTGCAGCAGCTGCTACTGGGAAGACAAGTTCTCTCCCTGGGGCTATTGCTTCAGCTTTCCACAACTGCAGAGGTGATGATGTGTATGGACATGCCAATTCTCTGAAGACAAACTACCTGCTTGTTTTCTCTTCTTCTGGTTGTATGATACAATATGCATTGGGTACCTCTGCCGTGCTAAATAGTGTGACAGGTTTACCGGAAGTGAATACCAGCTGTGAATCAGATCTAGATGGTGATGCAGGGTTAGTAGTTAAGGCAATCCAAAAGTGGGATATTTGCCAGAAACTAAACAGGAAGCAGCAGGAAGATGATATTGACGTATATATCGAAAATGGAAATTTAGATCGTGCTAAAGTATTTCCTGAAAGAACCAGACAGGATGATAGTGTGTGTTCCGTTGTCATGGGTGCACCAACGAAAGATAAGATCACAACTGAAGAAAGACATCATATGTATGTATCTGAGGCAGAGCTGCAAATGCATCAAAATCAGAGTCCATTGTGGGCGAAACCTGAGGTACTTGATTGGTCGCATAGAATTTGAAATGGTGTTTTAGCAAATTTACTCCTCCATCACTGTGATGCTTGACATTTTTTATCCTATTATCTTTTGGCAGATAAATTTTCATTCCATGTTACTGACTGATGACTTGAATGAAGAAGATGAAGGTGCGCGTAGGGGAGAGATTGAGATTGAAAAAATCCCCGTTGAGATGCTTGTAGTTAGGTCAAAAAAATTGGTTCCGGTTCTTGATTATCTACAAACTTCTAATCTTCATTTTCCAGGGAGGTGGGTTGAAATTTTAAACATTTTCTAGTTTATTTTATATTTAAATATAGCTGTGTGCCTTTCCACTCTGCTCTCCATGGTTTGACTAATTGTCTTATTGTGGTTTCTTATGTTTGATTTTAATTTCTTCGTGTGTATTGTGCCAAATTCTAATAAATTCTTGTTATCATTCAGAAATCCTCTTATGAATAGCCACAATAACGAGCAATTGCTATGCCAGAGGTCTGACATGTCTGAAGGATCTGGCTCTCATGATATGATGACCAATGATGGCATTGTTATGGCGGAACAGCACAATGTTGCTGGAGAAACAAGCAGGGGCAATGTAAATGCTAATGTTAGCCCAATAGCAAACACTCGGCCTCAGACTGTACATACTAGAGAGAACTCTGTGGAAGAGACCCAAATTAACTCTGTAAATAGTAACATAGCTGGCCTGATACTGGAGAAACAATTTGGAGATGAAGGCGATGAGTTTGATTAAAGGTAATTTCTTACAGTTCCTACTCTAATAATAATGGAAGAAACATCAGTACACCATGCGATGCTTTTTCGTCTATTTGGTAATTTTTCGTAAAAAAATGGTTTGAGCTGATTCTGGTTGTTCGTTCCATGAGGCTGGCCTAACATCTACGTATAATTGACATTTTTCATCCCAATTTTTGTGCTTATGACTGGAAATTGCTGATGTGATACGAAAGCTTAAGTGTCATAAATTCATGGTTGAATCTCCCGTGCTAGGTCTAGGACCATGAGACAATACTTATTGGAACTTCAGAACTGTCTTCCATTGGAGTTCGAGTCTCACTAGAACCAGCTTGACTAAGCTTAAATACAAATTAAATTTTCTTTTATTTTTTGTCGACATCTTTGGAAAACTTATTTGAAGTGAAAAAGTTTATTCATTTTGGAACTAACTCTTACTTGACTGTCAGAACAAGCAATTTGTTTAATTCCAATTTGATAAAAATAAATTTGTTTATTTTAAAACTGATACCTATCAGTAAACCTTTTAAGCTTAGCTAACATGCCCATAGTCCATTTTTTCCCTCTTTTTGCCTCATATCTAGAGTTCTGGAAGTAAAGAAGAGTCGAGGATTAATAAATTGCTCTTTTTTTGTTTTTTGGTAATGTTTGTACGTGTAAAGATATATGGGCTTGAATATTTTTCCCTACAATGTTGTTCTATTATTTTCTTAGAAGGAATGCCAAAGGTTGTTAATGTGAATCATTTTGTAAGTTTCGCTCAGGTGTGAAGCTATTCTTTTATTATGCTGGAGGGTTCCTTAAAATTGTCAAGAATGTCGAAGAATATGTAAAGAAGAGTGAAGAATAGCGACTTTGACTGATTTGAAGTGTGGATTCAATGTCGTAGGTTTTCATCCTCTCTAACTTATGTAAAATAAAAACTGGTATATATATCCAATAAATGGTTGTAATATGTACATAATAGCTTCATCTTACAACATTTTAATGCTATCATATTGGATTTTATTAATTTTAGCTCGACTTTCATCTATTCGTGTAACGGCATGTTCAACAAAAGTCATTGCAGGAATGATCTCGACATGCTTCTTCGATCATTCAGGTGTAGGCTTGTTCGATGTAAACTTCTTTTTTTGACAACGAAATTTCACTAAGAGGACAAGGTTGAAAAGATAGTTGATGCAACTTCAAGTTCTACACTTTCCTCAACATGCCTAATTGAATTTGTAAAATCTTGCACTCTGTAATTACTTGAGCATCTGAGTTTACATTTTTATCGATACTTCGCCTAGGTAATTGATACTTCAGTCATAAGTTTATTACTCCTCAAACCCTGTCGACTTTTCTTTAATTTCGTTGATGCTAAGATAAGTAACTTGAAGTCCAATTCGAATAATCTGAACGAGGCAATGGTATAAGAATTTGGAAACGGTAACTCTTGAAGTAGCTGTAAGAGTGGGATTATTACCATTACCTGAAGTAAAAAAGTGTAGCGACCACAGATTTTTTTTTCCGTCTTGCCCATTGTGATCGGGCTATTCCGAGCATTAGCTTAGGTACTAGACACTGGAGGTTGTGCCCAACATTGTGTTTTTCCAGTTCCGGTACTGTAGTTTCTTCACAATGGATCACTGTTGTGCATCTCAATCTAGGGAAACTTAGTCCAAGGTGCGTGGAGAAATCTGAAATGCATTTTAGCCGCCTGAGACTAAAGATAAAGTAGCTCTACATCTGGTATCAGATCGAACTTTGCAGCATTCCCTACAGAAGGCTCAAGCCTGCCCATAGAGTCGGAATAAAGATTTTTCAAACTACGAAAACAACCGAGTCATAGCTCCTGCAGATAGCCGAAAGAATGTAATTTGTACTCAATGAAGATAGTGTTGAGAATAGAGCCATTG
Organism: Fraxinus anomala; assembly: GCA_903798345.1. Lineage (NCBI taxonomy): Eukaryota > Viridiplantae > Streptophyta > Magnoliopsida > Lamiales > Oleaceae > Fraxinus > Fraxinus anomala. The sequence goes on along the minus strand of CAIGRN010010532.1, from coordinate 5,907 downwards.
CTTTGCACAAAACACTAACGATGGAGAAAATGTTTCTCCTAATTTTTGAAGTTTGGGATGCAATGACTGATGTCATACTCAAAATTGAGATCCTGAAGGAAGCAGCAGCTTTGAGCAACGCAAGGGCAGTAGCAAACGAATGTGGTGGACTTCCTTTAGAAATCAATGTTGTCGGGCATGTTTGATGGGAAAGAAAATAATCGAGATATAGGAGGAACGCACTGAATATTCGGCGTAGGTAGGAACCCCTAACAAGAGGAATTGAAGTTAAAAGTTTACAATCCCTTAAAAGTGGGCTATGATACGTCACAGGTATTGGTTTGCTGAAGGTTTTGCTAGAGCAGCGCCTCAATTACGAGGAAATAGAAGTGTCGAAAGGATTCTTGTCCATGCAAAGTCGACTCTAAAGATGCATAATGATGTTCATGATGATGTTGTTTGGATTCTATCCACGTTCTAACGACATGTTAGGCTGCTCATAGTGATCGTTTATCAAAGTCAACAATCATTTCATAGTGATCATTTATCAAAGTCAACGATCACACATACTTCACATCGTTCCCAAGTTAGATAGTTGGCAAAACCAATATGTCGAGACAATTGACTAAACAAATCAACATTTGAACCACAATACGACTCCCACATAATACAGGAGTTGACTGCCAACTTAGGCAACTGGCGGACGAAGCACATGATCCTGTGAAGTATCGACAGCAGCAGGAGGCATGAACTGCCACATGGCGACTCCTGGATAGCTGATGACTGGCACAAACTTGCTCGCTGTAGCCTGACCTTGGGCAGCAAATGCAGCAGGCATGGCAGGAGTGGGTAGAAAGCCCGGTTGCACATTTGTTGTCTTTAGTTGTTGCTCTAGCTTTTCCTTATCGGCCTTCAACCTTTGCTTCTCATCGCGGAACTCATTCTTCTCGGCCTACACAAATTAATGGAACCCCAGATTGTGCACAAATAAGTGATCATCTTCTGGTCCATCTTAGCAAAGTAACAAAAAGAAACATAGTGCTCGTTTTCTTGAGAGGATTGAACTCTTAGACCAAATTGGAATCACATTCCGTCCAAAATGATTAGTTGAGACGCACACCAGAACATATAAATTACAGGTAACCGTACCTTTAGCTCTTTAATCATTTCCTGTAGATCTGTATTTGAGTCTTTTAGCTTCTGGGCTTCACCTCGTAGTTGAGTAACAAAGTGAGCAGCATCAAGCAAAATAGCAGCCTTGTCTGTTTTGGGAGATCTTCCAGGCTCCAAGAGAGCACTCAATTCGAGAAACCTAAAAATGAATGATGCAGTTACTAAAGCTGTGGTGTGTGTATGAAAAAGAGAGGGTGTCTCTGTGTGTTGTTTGTTTTGGGCGGGGGGCAGAGAGCAAGAACAGAGAACAGAGAACAAGGTCACACTTGTCATTCATGTTATCCCTTCGTTGTTTCTCCCTTCTCGCTTTGGAAATTGATGGAGCACAATATTCAGTTCTAGCTCTGTGAAGAACATAACAAGGTGAGATGAAACATTGTTTGCTAGAACGAAGATTTTATTAACTGGGCATATTGCTTAAACAAAAAGTAACCCCATATCCATGGGGCTAAATTTGGGGAATGTCTGGTTCTATTGAATGCAATTCACCATCTTTACCAAAACTTTGGACCAATACAAAATATGTAGCAGTTCTTCACCGCTTCTTGGAGCCAGGTTCCTTCTGGACATCTGAATCCCCAAATGAGCAATCATTTTCAACGCTGTAAAAGATTAGATCCCAGAAAAGGAAAGGATAAGAAAAGTGATGAATTGACAAAATAATAAGTTAGTGAGAGAGAAATGAATGGAGAGGAGCGGTTATAAACACAATGAATATAAGACCTCTTTCAAACTTTTTGAAAAGAGGATTGCAACATATAAGATGCAAGTACTAAGGTTCTTGAAGATTACCTATTTTGGCAAATAAAAGAATATTCACTTACATTGACTTCAAACACATATACGAGAACAGCATACTCTCTCAGTCACTCCAACAAATTTTACAAAATATTCCATCCGGAAGCACTAAAATAATTGGTAAGAAAATTATCTCCAGACCTTTCCATTCAACATCACTCACCTTTTAGCAAACACCAAGAATATCCACAGTTGGGTTATATTTCAGCAAAGAGCTATAGTGATATGATTGTATTCTAACCTAACAACATCAATAACATGCATTTGTCAGTATGAACTATCAACCAATTATAGCAACACAAACACGCTCACAAAGAACATGACTTGAATTGTCCAACATGCAGATCATAATTCATCCATAATGAAAGCTGTTGCCTGACTGGTTACCGCTATTCTTTAATTAGAAAAACCAATTATTCATTCATCTGATATGACTTAGAACCCTCATTAGTGGAACTTCATTATAACCTATCTTCAAACAGGAAAGATTAAATCATAACCAAAAAACATACCATAGTATAGCACCTCAATCTCAGTGCACCATCAAATGTAAGATTAATAGTTTTAAACAATAAATAGCCCAAACTATAACCAAATGCGCATAATAGAAAAAAAGTGTGGCAGTAAAATTTAATGACCAAAAGAACTTTTCCACTGTGAGTAGAATGACCGAGCTTTTCACAAGAAAATAAACCAATAAAATGCCTATAATTTTATTAGAAAGCATAATCTTCTTCATTACGATATAAGATAACAAGTTTTTTTTTTTTTTTTGGAAAAAAGGCAGCTATTGTAGTAATATTTAGGTCTAATAAAAATTTGAGAAGCAGCTTCAACAAATCAACTATCAAAGATATAAGGTACAAGTACTAACTGGAAGGAAAACAAAAATAACCATTTAAATTAGGGCATACGAAATCTGATCTAGAGCAAAATGATTCTCCTCCTTTTCTGATATACGATAAGCACATATCATTTTGATCTGGAACCTAAATAACAACCCAAAACATATCATAAATTTAGAATCTAAAGCTTTGTGTACCAGTAAATGCAAAATAAGAATAACATCTTAATAAGGATACCAAAATTACAAACAGTTACACAGAAACATTCTGCAATACATCAATATGACATCCAAATGAACTTCCTCGTTTCTCCCACGATCAAGAATAACTTAATTTTAATAAAGCCACAGACATAAAAAAATATCTGGACTATCAAACAGCAAAATTTAATCATTTTCGTTAAGAGTATTAAACACTAAAAGCTCTGCAACCGCTACTACAGACTTATTTACTTCTAATAATTAGCTCAGAAGACAATTTCCAATAAATCAACTCCCAACACAAACTTGAGGGGTACAGAAAGGATTTGGAAAAGAAGAAGAAGAGGAAAAGAATGTGTGATATAACACATAAAACTAAAAATATGAAATTTTGGAAATAAAGAACGAACCGCACGAGTTCATTAAAACCCTAAAACAGCTAAAATTCAAAAAAAAAAAAAAAAACCATTACTATTATTTTCTTTTCCCAGACATTACCTGACAATGGATGAACCATTCAAGGGTTGCACAGGCCATGAAAATCCAGAAGCTGGAGCGGAGAAATTCCCTTCAGGAACAGCGACATCCTCGACCACATAATCATACAACCAATTCGTATTTTCCGGGGAAACCATTTCCAATCAACCGCCGAAAAATGAAATTTGCTGAAGTCAACACAAGTAAAAAGGGAAACTTTGCTAATCGATTTCACGGGGTTTGAAAAGGGGAAAAAGGATATCTGAGGGAAAATTTAGAAATCGGGGGAATTTTTTGGGAAATGATGCAAATTGCATATATCGCACGGACACGCGATTATGAACAGGGAAACGCCTATGCAATCAGCAATTACCACCTCAGCTGCCATTTTGATTGTTGATTTGGTACTTTTTAACAATTGGTGGAGTCCCCAGTCTTTTCATACATATGCATTTGAGTACCTAATTAATTTCTTAACATCTAACTCTTTTACCCTTTTTTTTTTTATAGCACTTGAGCCTCACCTATGGACTCTAATTGCTGGCTAGAGTCTCTTGTCTTCTATCTACTTGGATTATTTACTTTTAATATTGGAAATTAGACTAATGTATGCTATTAATTAGCTTGATGAGTAGAAAAGTTTACTTATTACAGTGAAGGAGATACTTTCTTGATAAATAACATTGTCCAATATAGGAGTAGAGAATTCAAGTGAAAAAAACACAAGTATCTTTAGATCGTCAAGTACTTCTCGACTAATTACTAATAGCATGATTGATTTGTGAAATATTATTTGAGAATGAAATAGGTAAATATAATTTTTTTAAATAAAACTGGATAAAAGGAAAAGAAAAAAAAAAGGAGAAATAATCGCAACCGCCTTTGTACGTTCTAATACGTTAAATTTCTTTCCACACTTTATTCCACTAAGGAGCGAAACCTATAAGGTGCTAAATTAGGTTACACTTCAAGGATAATTGGGCAAAACTTCCTTAGCCTACATTGGGTTCAATTATACTTAATATAAGGATAATTGGCACAAACATTCCTAGTTTTGCATCTAGAAAAAGTACTATAATATGCTTTTCCTGTTTATATTTGACTTTTGAAAACATTCTTTGGCCAATTGAAGCCACTTTACATTCTAGGACAAAATTTGGTTTCTCTCATAATTAAAAAGCATCAAAATTTAGTTTAAGAATAGAATCTTTAATAATAATTAAAAGAATCTCACTTTGGTCACACATTAAAGATTATCACTTTAATTGTCAATGATGGGAAAGAGGTAGGTGGATGGATTTTCAAAATTTCATTTCCAAGTTATGGATATGGATGACGTGTTGAGTTGCCATTGGTGATAATGATTATATAAAAGATGGAAGATGAGTGGACTCAAAAGTCCACCTAGAGACAATGCTCATTTGAGGTCCAACTATATATAAATTAATTTATCATTACAAATTAGTTTTTTTTATTAATAAATTTCAACTCATCATATTATCAACAAAATATTAATTTAATGTATTTTTCATGTACTTAGGGATTTCTCAAAGTTGGTGTCAATCTAATAGACGAAGTTAGGTTTTAATTTCAATATGATTGATATTTTGTTATTAGTTAGTTCTCGTTTTTAAAGGACGTTAAATGGATTGAAATCTGTGGTGTTAGGGACGGATCCAGAATTTGACTAAAAAATGTTTTGAGCCGATCTAATATAATTTTCTAATGATTTTTTTTTTTTAAAATTTCAAAACTAAGAGATTGAGTTTCACTCATTTCAAATTTAAGAGATAAGATTTAGAATTTAAATTTTTTTAAGGTTTAAAATTTCAAATATCAGATTTTTTAAATTTTTATTTATAAATTAATTAATTAAACATATATTTTATTAATTAAATATATTAAGGTCACCATTCCATATAATTTGGTCACAAATTCTATATAATTGGTCACATATTATTAATTTGACACAAATTACAAATTTTACATGTCACAGATTATTTTACGATCACAATTCGAAAATTTTATATGTCACAATTTTTCATCGGTCACAAATAAAAAATTGAAATGTCACAAATTATTTTACGATTACAATTCAAAAATTTTATATGTCACAATTTGTTCATCGGTCACAAATTATTTACGATCACAAATCAAAAATTTTATAAGTCACAAATTATTTTATGATCACAATTCAAAAATTTTATAAGTCACAATTTGTTCATTAGTCACAAATAAAAAAATTTATACGTCACAACTTATATCGATCACAAATAATAAATATTATAAGTTACAACTTAGTAGACAATCACAAATTGTCAAATTATCGATCACAAATTAACAATTTTTAGGTCACAAATTATTTCGTGGTCACAATTTATCTTTTTTATTGTTCATATATTGTTTATATGTCACATATTAACAAATTTAATGGT